>JAHWFP010230422.1:0-22569 GCA_023313725.1 Lithobius niger | reverse complement strand
TGGTGCCTGTCTGCGTTTCCACTTCAGAGTAGGTTGTGGTCAAGTCCTGCAATGTGGCTGCAAGACCCATATTGTTTTTACTGTATATCTTTGACATATGAACCGATTTCTGTTCTGTTTGCTTTGTTGAGGTCATGTCTTCGTCCTCTACAAGTTTGCAATTTACATCATGCCACTATCGCGGCTACTTCCGGAGTTAGGTTTTCGTTGACTTTGAATCAGGTCGTCAAGGTCATTTTCGGTTTAACCGTCTGATGGTTCCCTGGATGTTCCAACGTATTCCATGGCCATGTTGTTCGACGTATCTGCAATAGTAGGGATGATATTGAGCAGCAACACTTGAGATGAAACACCCTATATATGCTTTTGCAACCTACGGCCAATCGAAGTTTGTCATTCGTAAATTTTCGAAAACCATAGAGAGAGACTCTATTAGAGTGCTCACTATTACCATGATTTTGTGAACATTTTGTAAAGTAATAGAGTGACTGGCGGAAGCAATAATCGTAAACCCATTTTATTGTAACTTGAGAACTGCCTTCTATTTCCTGTGTATCAAGATTTGATTATATTTCCGTTGAAGAGAAATGTTATGAGGAGTTCGTTGGCCTTAAGTTTAAATTAGTAACCAAAATTTCAATTTATCGTGGATGAGTGGCAGTGGAGCTGAGCGTAGTCACCGAAGGAGTTGGCTTGATTGGTCACAGCAAAGGGGACCCTGGCAATGTCCCAGTATGGGATTTATTCTGAACGTTATCCTGCCCTCCCCCTGCCTACAATGTTCGGTGGTCTCCAGAATCGAACTGCCGCGTTTTCCCTTTCCCTAAACTTTTTCCGCCGTCTGCACGTTTGTTAAAAAGACTAAAACTTTCTCACTATATTCGACATTCGAGCATCCTGCGTGGAATAGCTTTTGCAACACTTACCTAGAGTGAATGTAGAAAAACCATTTCTTACGAAGGGGGGAAATAGGAAAATAAACGGCTTGGCAACATTTACACGCGAGTGAAGTAATGTTGCAAAACCGAGTCGTACGGGAAAGCCAACTGGGAGGAATGTACCTTTGAGGTTCAGAGTTGAGACGGTTCATCTGTTGGATTACTTCTTCGCTTCAGATGATCTTAAGCTCCTAGAAATTCTTAGTAAAAATTGTTTCTGATTTCAGTGCTGAATGATTGCTGCATAATTTTACTACTGCTACTAGGTCTTTGTAATTTTCCCAGTTTCCATTGTTTAAAAGGGGCCGTTTATTTCAGCCAACAATGGATGCATGCACATTATCATGTAGCCCATAATTGTTTTTACGTTTACGCGTGACATTGTTACCGTAAGTGTTGGCTGATGTAAACACCTGATGAGGGTCACTGGAATAATATCGCTTAGTTTAAGCTAAGCTTTCTCTATATTGGTTTGAATGCTCTGTGAATGTAAGCAGTGTTCAGGTAAACCTGAAGGTTCAGACATCAATGTAAAAAGCATTCAGCTTAACTAGAAAGTTCAGATACAAGCGCAGATGACAAAGGAGAATGAAATTGCGGCAAATGACTGAGAAATGTTCTCACTGTTGGCTGTACAAGTTGGTTTATTTGCAATCTGGCACAGGCTGTAAAGAAAGCAGTCGTGAACTTGTGCCAAGATGGGACTTCGAATTAAGGTACGGAGTTGTACAACTGTGTGGGGTTTATTTTTTTTAAATGGTATTTTTTTCTTATACGAAAAAATAGGAATTATACCGGGTGTCCCCAAAAGTCAGGGGTCACCCGGGTGTTATACCTGGGTGATAACACTGGGTGGTTATGCTGATATAACGGGATGTTTATCTTTCTTCATCAGCATGAACAAAGATGAAAATCATAAAAAAAAAACACCCTGTATATCACCCGGGTAGGTCACCCGGGTGACCCATGACTTTTGGGACACCCGGTATAATTCCTATTTTTTCGTATACAATTTTATTAAACATTAAATATTAAATAATGAAATCCAAAAAATGTAAATAGCTTCCTTGATAATATTCGTCTTGTTGTTGATTACAAGGCAATGGTGATGTACCCAACAGGAATTATAAAATTGAATCACTACAAATTAAGGAAGTAATTTGTTAATAACTAGAGGGTAACTGGTGTAAGAACTGCTTGCACCCGTCGGTTTGTTCCTTCACCCAAATTGCAGAAGATGCTATTTCTGAAATAGCTTTGCTTTCGCTGATGATCATACCTGACTCGTTTATACTTGGCTATTAGCTGCTCTGGCAAAGCCTCCCCCCTCCCTAAAATGCTTTAAGGTAAGCAGTCGTGAAATTACAACCCCCTGGGGAGGGGGCTGTAACTAGATTATTTCATGATTTCTGACCGTTCAGAATTTTTCTGCTGGAAATTGATTAAAAGCTTTATACATTCAAGCAAATGAATGCATTATCTTCTTAAATTGTGGTTTTTCTACACAAAATTAATTAAAACCGTCATAAAGCAAACTAAATAAATTAGTTAACTAATAAAATTAAATTCCTGAACAAACGAGAAGAATGGCATTTGAAAAACCAGCAACCGGTGATGAAGTGATTGTTTGAAGACATTAAATCAGACATAAACACACAAATCACCACTTGTACACTACACTACACTACAGTACAGTACTTAGATTTGAATTTTCGAGGAAAACCCGTTCCTCCTCTTCAGAAGTCGAAACAAGTGCCGAGAACGAGCCGAGGGGGTGCAAATAGTCCTTTAAAAAATATGTTTATTCGTTATTTTTTTCACAACCTTTTTTCCATGTATCCATGCATTCATTAAGCAATGCAAGAAAAACTTTTGTTCAGTAAAGATTAATTAGGTGCAACAATAATACCAAAGTTCAAGAGCAACAAAACCGGGTGCAAGGATCCGGTGTCACTCATTCAACATAAACCCACTTCCAGAATATTTCAATGAGCTGATCACTCGCCAGTCTCAATGGTAAAACCCATTTTATGAGTTGAGGGTTGAGGCTTGCTACATAGCACAGCCTGTAACTGTAGCTGTGTTAAAGCTTGGTGTTTGTACTGTCGATTATATGCGTATGTATTCTTCCCCTGGTTTTATAATTTTATCGATCTTGAAAATTGAAGTGGACGTACGTTTTCTAGCAACAGCATCATTAACATAATTAACTTGTTTTCTCAACTCTTCGTCTTCTCAACTACGTAGTGGCGTGCACGGAGGGGGGGGGGGAGGGGGCGTTGCCCCTGCCCTTTTCGGAAAAATGCCTTTTTTTATGCCCTATTTCTGAACCCATAAATGCTGGCGCTGAGCCAGAGAAAGGGCTTAGAGGCCTGATAAGAGCAAAACGAATGTGACAAGCTAAGAAACAAAAGAGTGACGGACAAAGAAAAAAACCCAGAGAAAAAGCCTTTTACTAAAACTTGCCCCTGCCCTCTCGTAGGTGTGTGCACGATACTGCAACTAAGTGTTATTAATCTTCGTCCCCTTTCTTGTGATGTTAGAGGAATATCCGTAAATACGTCATGGTGAGATTTACTAATATACTGAAAGAAGGCGCGTGTGCTAGGGAGGGTGAGGGGCTGAAGGCAACTACACTGAAAAAAAATTCGTACCTAAAAACAACCGTATCACCTAAGTATTTTAAAACAAGCCCCCCCCCCCCCATCTGGGTCATTGTTGTGCACGCTACTGGCTGAGAAGGCATAAAAAGGTGTAATTTCGCCCCCACCCCGATAAAATGTTTATTGTTAGATTTAAGTGTCCACCCTGCACCGTCACAGGGGCTAGGCACACGAATCGCGTACATGCGGGAACACTCACGCCACCCCGCGCGTGCAGCTCGCTCGCCATTATACAATTATCCATTATACGATATTCAGTTTAGATGGTTTTCCAGATTTATTATTTAGCCAGATTTTAGACAATTATCCCATTAGACGATTTTCCAGTTACACGTTCGTTCGACGCCCCCCCCCCCCCCCCGTGCTACTAAATGAATACGGTAATAGATAACAAATTGCATGTATGTTAAATAACAACACGGATAAAGAACAAAGTGCTACAGTAATCTTAAACATTGCTACAAAATTATTGTCATTTCACGCTATTTCCAAAATGTGCCATTCTCCCTCAAAGTACAGCTTCTAGCAATGACCAAACGTCGGTAGAATAAATAGCTTCTCAAAGCGAGAATTCAAAATCTAACATGGCGTCCATTTCATGGCTATCGAATCGAAGACAGTCCATCGTCTTGTACTGCAGTAAAAATTGTTTTCTTGTTGTCATAAATCAACGCTGAAATGTTGCAAGCATCGTACGTCGTGTCACGACGCACGAGGAGAAGATTTGCGTCTGCGTCGTTGCCATGGTTACTAATACGCATAGATAACTCGAAAGCCGCATGCTGCGGTAAAGGTGAGAAGCAGCCATCAGATTTAGTATTGATCAAGTAAAAGCTAATGAGCCTTGAGTGTTCCAGCATGTACGCGATTCGTGTGCCTATCCCCGGGATGACGAACCTATGGCACGCTTGCCAGAGGTGGCACGCGAGCCTTTCGAAAAATTAGTGCAGGATTGCATATTTTTCCCTAACAAAACAAACACACGTATAAATTGTTACATCACGGCAGCTTTGACATTTTTCCTCCCCTTCTCTTTTTCATTTACGAACAATGAGCCCATGAACACTACGAACAATTATTATGAACAATGGGAGCAGTCTAATGCTGATGAGACGTGTGGCTTCAGTGAAATGCGAGACTCACGGGCATTATCAGAACTGATTGCATGTTGGTGAATTGATTATAGTAGGGAGCGTATGACTGCGGGTTCAAGCATGCGGGTTCCTGGGTACATAAAATCAAATCAAATCAATGTTCTAGCCTTCTGTCGTGCAACACGCAGATTTGTGTGTTGATGTATATCCTGGTTTATCTATCCAAGCGTATTAGTTTGTGGTGCACTGGGTGTTAGAGTTAAGTTAGTAGAGTGAGTCCATGACGTTGGGGTCTGTAGCACTCAAGTAATAAAGTAATAATAATAATAATAATAATTAATAATAATAATAATAATGCGGTATACAGCACGTTCAAGAATTGAATGATGCATAATTAAAGAGAGAAGCAGATCTGGCCTCAATGCCGAAACAGGTTGAAATGAAAATAGTATCAAAAGCATATCAACTAATATTTCAACTAGAGGAAGCCCGTGCTATGCACGGAGCCGGTCACATTTCCCGGGACATTTTCCCGACGACTTTTCAGATTGATCGACCACTCATGCCTGGCTCCTTTTCGGCTGCAGGTAGAGTGGGAGAGTGCATTTTTAATGCGGGCGCGAGGAGGGGAGAAGTGGTTTTCCTTTAGGCTTTCCTTTAGGATTTCCTTTTAGCCGGCCTCCGATATTATAATAAAGATGTTGGAACGAACTTCTTTGCGACTTTGCCGCCATGGAAAAAGTTGGCGTTTGCATTATTAGAGACCTCTGAATCCAGCTACTATTGCGAACACTATATGTATATTCGATCACGCGCAATTGCCTCCTTGAAGACAATAGCGAAGCATGCATGGAAATGAAGCTAGGCTCATATGAACCGCGCATCGAAAATTTACCATCCGAGAAGCAAGAACAGAAGTCGCACTGCATGTTTTGTAAGCTAATATTTGTTGTATTGGCACTTACGTAAAGAACGGTTCGCCATCCCTAGCCTAGTCCCTGTGCCCACTGTAAGGAAGCAAAGTAGGTTGTTCGTCCTACAAATTCAGAAAGTTTGTTTCGTTTATTATTACGGATTATGGCAAAAAAACATTTATTAAGTTTTCGGAGCCTCGTGAAAGTAAGGAGCCCCAGGCCTCCCTGCCTTTACCAGGCATGGAAAGAATTTTCATGGTGATCGCTGAAGCCTGGATTTTGGTAAAGTAAACAATTAAGTACAATAAATAAATTTGTTATACTTTTAAATCGTAATAACCTTTGTAGGAAAGTGATGTTGATTCAGTTCATCCTGCTAGAATTGTGCTGCTTATGCCTTTGTTGTTTGGCACATTTTTCTTTTGCCTAATTTTATCTGGGGCTGTGTGCATACTAATTCATCATCCATTATTGAAGTTGTCAGTAACGTTGGCGTGCGTGTTTTCCTGTTTCCTAGATGTTTACCAGTGCAGGTGTGGCCTTTAACACACACGACCTTTGAATGAATGAGTGGTTAAAGTAGCGCTACAAGGACGTGCTTAAAGGTTTTTTCCTTAGTGCGGAGGTCAATCGTTACGTAAAATGCCCTAAAGACGACGTTACAGATTGTGTTGGTAGATTGACCAAAATAAGCATCGGGTCGGAATTGGCAGCGGTCATAGAAACCGATACCAACGAACAGTTGTATTTTGGTCAGGTCGCTAAAAGTTAATTAAGTGGCTCTCAGGAGCGCACGCATTGGTTTTTTCTTGGCGCATGAAACGATTTTTATGACATTGTCTAAAAGAATTAAAATTCCGATCACGCATCAGCACTTTCACCAAACATTTCCTGGAGCCGACGACCACGTCAGCTCTTAGCGCCATTCACATGAACGCCTCGAAACGAATCTTAAGGGTCGTCACGACTAAAAACTTGTGTCTAAAGAATGACTTTTATCAAATGTGCAAGTTTTGCACGCTGATCATGGCAATAAAACGTGGTATTGTGCTCCGCAACAAAATGTAAGGTATTGATTTCGTTTGGTTTGGTAAAATAAAAACCATTTGAAAAATAACGAATAAAACATTAAAAAAAAAAACACCACTTGCTCGCATCAATTTTTTTTTAGTACCACTTCTGAGAACCACTTACTTAATTTTTAGCGGCCTCAGATTAAACAGTATACTGGTTTTGAACCAAAGGATTAAAAGAAATGCTGTTTGAACTTTCATTTTGTATTAAATAATTGCGCACTATTAGGCCACCCGCGCACTGAGCGACTTGAGCCAATGAAAATTATTACAGCGTGGTTTTACATAAACGGTAAGCATTCTCATTGGCTGCAGCGACCTGGCCGCGTGGCTAAGTCGCTCAGTGCGCGGGCGGTCTTAAGTATGTTATATGTAAGCATAATACGGTACTAAGATAGATCGACAAAAAGGTACGGCTTGGCATTGGTAGCCCTGGATTTTCCCCTGTATACCTTGCGTTGCGTTGTTAAACCCTAAGTTGTCAAAAATGTTATTCCATGTTGCCCGTACTTAAATTCATGTCTCCCCCCCCCCCCCGAGGAGAGTGGGTACTAAGAGGTTGATGGTGCGAGACACACGGACTCAGCAAGCAGGGGGGGGGGGGGAAGAGGGGAGGCACACAAGCTGTAAAAAAAAAAAAAAAAAATAGTTGTTGGCCCTTTTTTGCCTTTCAGCCCTTCTTGTCAAAGACTAATAGTGGTGTGAAAGTATGTCCACAAATTAATAAATTAAAAACAAAAAAAGTAGGCTAAGTGACCAACATGATTTAAATCAAACAACCCTTTTTCTGCCCCGGCATGGAAGAAATAAAATGGACATGTAATTGAAAGATGCTAATAAGGGGTTTAAGCATTCATTTTCCTGTAACATCCGGTAGAAAATTGAATTCAAGCTCCAATCATCCATGGCTTATCGCAGTTTCGATTTGTAGCGATGATACTATCGACCCTCCCCCCCCCCCCCCCCCTTATCCTAGCATTTAGAGCAATACTTCCGGGAGACACACCCTGCTTAAAATTCGACAAATGGGGAATTCCCGTTTCGCCGAATGAAATTGTTCATGAAAAATGTAACGGTAGTAAAGGAGCATTCCTACTTGGCATGAGTTTTGTCATTAGTTGCGTTTATGACGTTACGTTTAGCTGCAGTGAGTGCATCGAGGCAGACAATTTGGGGAAAAAAAGATTCGGCTAAACCGGAATTCCCATTTCTTCGAAAATTAAGACACTGATTCGTGATTCGGCGAAACGTGTTTTTACTTCCATCCTAAAATTGTTACCTGTAATTTATTTTTATAATAATAATAATGATAATAATAATAATTAGTTTACCACCAAGTGGGGGGAGGACACAGAAGGGCATGCCTCTTACACTGGCCCTAAGAGTTAGCAAATTCGTTACAGAAACTTGTTCAAAGGGCAAAGAGACAGACATCGTTTAAAAATTGGTACGGATGGTGCTGACACAACGTGCTCAGGGAGGGAGTTCCACACGCTGATGTTACGTTTAGCTGCAGTGAGTGCATCGAGGCAGACAATTTGGGGGAAAGATTAGGCTAAACCGGAATTCCCATTTCTCCGAAAATTAAGACACCGATTCGTGATTCGGCTAAACGTGTTTTTACTTCCATCCTAAAATTCTTGCCTATAATTTCTTTTTTTCGGGAGTTAAGAACATTATAGTCTTTTCTTAACGAAAAGTTGAACATTACAGGAAGTATTTCAGGATAAGTAAAAACAACCTTTAAAGCAACGTATCGCTTGCCTTATAACCTTCCGCCTGCCATATAATAGCTACGCGTCGATCACATCCGCGTATCATAGTCAAGGTCAACTGAGACAGTAGCTTCGTTCCTTGCAGCGAAAAACGTAGCTACTATCTCAGTTGGCATTGTGCCTAATAGACATGCCAGCGTGAACGCATTAATTGTGTTGTCACAAACCGGTATGATTCTCGTATTTTAAAATCACAATTTCTAATTTTCTAGGCTAGTGTTTTATAATTTTGCTTCGGCGATCTATTGGAATAATTAATTTTAATTTTTACCTCATTAGTCTTTAAGAATTTTGATCTCATGGTAATTATTAGAAAATTAGTAAATGAAACACAGATGAAACGTCATGATTATTGTAAGCACGCAATGCATCATATACTGCGGGACGTAGTAAATAAAGTTAACAATTATTCAACAGAAAATCTCCTAGACGCTACATTTTAAAACGAATTTTTAGCAAGGGAAAGACTAACGGTAAGTAAATAGACCTTTGGGCCGGGCCGTACTTGATGTGGAGGATCGAGAAAAATGGCGCTGGAAGGTATATCCCTTTAAGTTTAAAACTTCATATTCACCGCGTAAACATGGTTCATCGTTGCCAGAAACAAATGGGTAAAGAAGTGAGTTCATTCATCCAAGGATAAACGCTATTTTCCTCCTTTCGTTTTAGAGCTGAGCCAAATTTGCGTATTTTAAGGTGGAGTGCTGTGCTCATCTTAAAAATAAAATACTGTGCGGAATGAAATTGGCGAGACATGTTAATGAGGTCGAGGTGGACCAGTTGGTCGCCACTTTAATTTGTTTAGGCCAGACTCCAGCTCTCCTGCATTCCAATGGATTTTACGCAGTCAACACAACCTGCGTTGTTTTTCCTTCACGGTTTCTTTAAATTTTTTTTGGCTCGCTGATTTAAGAGGGTTTAAAGATTGGCTGGTGCCATCATGCCTTGCACGAAGGAAAAGGGCAATGCGCATCAGTGGCCTACTGATGCTCAAGCACCAGCTTGAGGGCCACCATGATGGGAATGATAAACATGATTAAAGGAAGTGATGGAGGACTGATATTTTTATTTAGTTATTTTACAACCCGAGTGAACGAAAGAGGGATGTTAATGGGAATTTCTTGTATGTGTATAATGATGATAATAAGTTTATTTCAAATAATTACAGTATTACTGTAACCCTCGAAGCCTTAATTAAAAAGCTTGTAGGAGTTTCGCAAGTATTGTTGTCTTGACAATCATAAAGTTATCACAACAACAACGACAACACATGTTTTCATTACAATTCACATTCATTTTTACACTGGTAATTCAATAATCTTTCTTCTTAATATATATGTATGCTAACTTGTATTTTCCAGTATATAAGTCTGCATTGTTTTTTTAATTCAGCCTTATTCATACACTTCATCATTTCCTTTGGTACTCCATTAAACAAGTCTGGTATAAAGTAATCCCTTTTTCTTTTCCATAATTATTTTTCCACATTTACAATTTATAACTATTTTTTCCTGTTCTGGGTTCACTTTTATAATATATTAGAACTTTGTGTTTATTATTAAGAAAATACTTTGTCATGATAACAAAATGATAACAATAATAATATTAATAATAATAAGCATTTATTGCTCTAAAACGAGCAAAACTGTAAGAGGGTTTCTTGGGGGAACGCTCGTAACTTATTAGCATTACAACAGTTACAATTACATAATTTAAAACTTGGTAAAAAAAAATAATCATATTGTAGGATACATTTTCATATGGATAAAACAGTTTCTCTAATTATAAGGTATATTTTTACAAAACATCAATAGTTGGCCAATTTAGATGGCTTTTTAAATGATTTAGGTGGGAAAGGAAAAGGATAGAAAACTACAGGGACAATAATTTATCGAGAAGGAGAATATGTGCCTTTAAGCACCACCTGTTGAACAATTTCTTTAAAATATTAAGTGATGAGGCCGAGGCAATGCTATCACTCGAGGACTCTGGGGCGACTATTACGGCGAAGAAGGATTTCGTGCAGTTAAGATTAAATAGATTGTCGCTCATAAATACTTGGGAAAGAAAAATCGTACGAAAATCCCGTAAGGGTAAAGGCACCCACCAAGTTTTTGCCTTTGTAAGTAGTGATAGCACCGCAAAAATTGTTGCCCCCACGAGTGCAGTCCAAACTGAGGTCCCATGGGCTTAAAAGTTACATTCCTCCTGGTTGGCTCTCCTATAAAGCTCAGTTTGGCAACATTAACTTAGACGTATTTAAAAATGTCACGTCGCTTACTTTGAAATCGAAGCATACAAGATGTAAACATAGCTAGGACGTGTGTAAAAATGTTGCAAAGGCATTAATTTTCTTATTTTTACCCTCGTGAGAAACGTGATTGCTACATTCAAGCTAACCTGTATAAATGTCGCCAAAGCTATTTCTAGCAGGATGCTCAAAATAAGTAAGAAGGTATGTCCTTTTAACTGTCACCCGCCAAGGTGTCGGTTAAGATGTGAGCAGTCATGGTTGGAACGAAAAATTTTAGTGGCAGCCACTTGGCTGTGATATCACTACTTTTAGTGGGGAGAAAATGTCAAAGAGTTTTGTGTGTGTAAGATGTTTAGGGGCAATTATCAGTTGTGAGGTTGTTCGCAAAACTTACAAGAGTTTGCCTGTATATACATGAATTTCTTATCGAGGCAATAACCCAGTTCCATCTTTTTTCTTTAGAAGTGGCTGAGCCTGTTTGTGTTACTTCGTACAGGCTTCAGACAAAACTTGGAAAACCCGGAGAACCTGGAAATCTCAAGGAAACTGAAAATAGAGCCAAATCCCAGGGAAATTTCAGGGAAAACAAGATTTTTTTTTGAAAATCGTGGAAAAGACGGGAAAATTTGAAAAAAAAATTCCTTTGTGTCTGATCTGTATAAGTTCCATTGAATTAGCACATCAGAAACAAAATCGTAGGCTAGCACCAAATATTTTAATTAAGCTTTAATATGTTCAAGCATATTAGATGTAACTTCAATAAACCAAATCTAGTACCAATATCTGTGATGAAAATGCATTTAGTCTCGTCTGGACTAGTTTCTAAACAGCTATTTTCTGGTATGTTGGATTGTTTTAGTACAAATATTAATAAAAACATTAGCTACTGCTCGTTTCCCTAACTAAACTTCTTGTAAATACCTGGAAATTGCCATTGGATGCTCATGGGAAACATGGAAATGTCAGGAAAATTAAGAATTTAAAAATTGTCTGAACCCTGGACATTGTATAGTTCTGTACAATTAAAGTCAACCAGAAAACTGAACATCGTACCGGAAATACGCGTATTGTTTTGACTTCAATAATGTTTCGATTCTTTTGTTTATACACACATACATTTGTAATCTTTGCTGTTAACGCCTCGCCTTTATAAAGACAAACCAAAGGCACTTGTTGGACTCAAATGTAAACTAACTGTCAAATGTTAACTAAAAACCAGATCGGTTGCATAAATTATTTCATCAGGACGGAATTAGCAACAATTAGTAATAGCTGGAGATCAACGATGTTTGAGATAGGAACTGCACCGTATTCTACGCTTTGTTGCATCAGAAAGCTTGGTATATCGTTTCAAAATAAAGGAGTTTCCAGCGTTCTCCCAGTCCCACACACTAGTGTAATGACATAATTGACTTATTGCAAACTTGACGCCAACAATACAACACCATAAAATCCAGTCATGCTACTGAGAAGAGCATTTTGTAATGTTTGTTACGTTTACTGGCCGCATCATGGCATTATCTCCATAAGAAAAAATATTAAACCTCTTAATCCCTTCGAGACCATCATGCAAAATGCAACCCAGCACATGCAGAACCAATGGCTCTGAGAAATAACAAATTCCAATGCAAACTGCTAGAAACGCATGTTCGTACCTGGTTCGACTTGCTACCGCTGCTACTACAAACGCATGTTCGTCCTTGGTCGTGAAGGGGTTAAAGACAAAACTATACCTTTTAAAAAGAAAACGTTTCGGCGTGTAAGTGTGTTTGTGACAGTGTCGTCCGGATCAGACGTAAGAAATAGTCCTGCGTGTAAGCAGCAAATTCTTCAAGAAAACTGCACTTTGTGAGGATAAAACAATCACCCGTGTACTTAATGTCCACATCGATGAGAAACTTTTATGAAGGGGTGCCACCTGAAACCTGTACAAAAACCAACATGGCAGCCATTTTGTTTTTAAAATGGGCACCATTCAATAAAAAAGTCAAAATTACACTGTGTAAGTTTGGTGTCAGTTGCTAGGTTTGAAGGTCTGCCGAATTCAAAAAAAATGCTGTAAAAAATTGAGCCAGGATTCCACACGACATGATATCCAAGATGGCGGCCAAAATGGTGGCAAAATTCAAGTGTTTTCATAATTTTAAAATATACTTATATGGTAGAGGCAGATTTGAATTAGTGCGCAAAAACGTGAGTTTGTTTGCAATGACTAGTCTAGCAAACATCAGGTCAAATCCGTAGTGTAGTGTGCAAGTAATTAGGCACCAAGCTGCGGCTATTTCTATACGCTGTAGCTCTGCATTTTTCTTCAATTTGGTAGCAGTTCTAAAGTAATGCGGTAGCAGTTCTAATTAAGATAAATGGATGTATTTAGGCTTAGATATCATATGTATATTTTTCAACAAGGGTGATTAAAACGATTTATTGTAATTATGAGCTAAGTTACGGCATCTACGATGTAGTGATGTCTAGTCTATTTACCACAAGTTACATCGTTAAAGTGCTGCAGTAGCCGTACTAATTAAGATAAATAAATGTAATTGAACTTCGATTAAATATGGAGATGTGTATTTTGTAACAAGGGTGATTAAAACAATTTATTGTAATCAGGAGCTTAACTATGGAAGTTTATTTAAGCTGTAATGCGGTGCTTTTTGCATCTATTTACCACAAGTTACATTTTTAAACTGCTGCAGTAGCCGTTCTAATTAAGATAAATGGGCGTAATTATGCTTAGATGAAAGAAGGAGATGTATGTTTTCCAACAAGGGTAATTAAAACGATGTATTGTAATAGGAGCCAAGCTACGGCACTTTTATCTACGTTGTAGCACTGCTTTTTATGTTTATTTATCACAAGTTACATCTTTAAACTGCTCCTGTAGCCATTCTAATTAAGATAAATGGATATAATTAGGCTTAGATGAATGAAGGAGATGCATCTTTTCCAAAAAGCCTAATTAAAATAATCCATTAATCATAATTAGAACTGCCACTACATCATGTTAAAGATGTAACTTGTAGAAAATTGAAGTAAGCATGGAGCTACAGTGCAGATAAACAGTTGTAGCTTATCTCCTGATTATGATAAACCGTTTTTATTACCTATGTTGGAATATACATTTTGTCACCTTTCATATAATTCTAATTACATCCATTTATCATAATATAAATGCTACACAAACACAATGGCTGTACGTACTACAGCCATTGGCTTCTGGCACAATGTAGAGATCAAGATTAGCATTGGTCAGCCGCCCCATGGTGGCCAACTTTTGATGGTCTAGCAGACATGAACTTTATGCCTACCAGTGGCGTAACTACTGTGCACGTGGGGATGACAAAGTCAATGGGCCCAGTTCCGAAAGATCCCTACCCATTTCGTAAAAATATTATAGTGCTAGACTACTCCGAAGAAGCAAAGCGTTAGATTAGTCCTGTGCATGTAGCTGCAATTTAATGCTGGGTCCGGTCTTCGTGTGCGGGCAACAGTCAAACACACCATCAAATGGTAAAACACAGCGAATGACTTAAAGGTGTAGGTGGGTCTGGCAGGTGATAGAATTTACGATAGTCTTTTAATTGCTAACTTTCATGCATGTGATGCACAAGGTTGAATAGTGAAACTGATATGTAAGATTCTGCGCAATTTTGCTGTTTTTCGAGGAGGGAGGAGTAGGTGGGCCCCGCTTCTGTATTGTCGGTCAACGGGACCCTGATAATCTAATTACCCATAATCCCACTGTTGCCTAGCTTTTTCCCTGTTTATTTCTTTGCCTTACATGAGGGAAGGTTTGCCTAATTCTACTCCTACCCCCCCCCCCCCCCCCCAACTTTTCTGTCTTTGCAATAATAAGTGGTAGCTTGGGTAATGCAAATGTGTCATTCCACACCGTGTTGATGAGAAACGTCATCTTCGAATCGGTCTACCATCCTACAAAATAACTATTTTGCATGTATTATTTATTCTGCAGACACTATCCGAATCAAACATAAATTATTCTGAAAAGAATATTTAGATTCACTTTACCATGAAAACATTAACTGGAATTCAACATGAAAAACCATATTTTGGCAAAACAAAAATGCATCGAGCGTCTAATCAAAGACAGCTTACTAGCCAATGGCAACTAATGTGTACATACATTTTTACAAGTGATTGCTGTTTAACGTAAGTGTCCTTCATTTTTTAAAGCCTCCTGAACCACACACTAGTTTGGAGGCAGCCAGTTGATTTAACTCTAATGCTTAATTTTTACCTGGTTCCTCGAGTACTCTTAACACTTTTTTTTTTTTTTTTGCAGGGTATTTGTAAATCGTAGTTTACATCTGGAGAAGATCAGGTTTTATGGCTTTGATATGGACTACACGTTGGCAGGTGAATGGTTACTGAATTTTTATTTTTATTTATCCTTGCCTTAAGAAGAATTTTAGGTGTGTTTACTTACGCTTCCGTGAATCCTTATCGGTCGATTAGACGCAGAAAGAAAAGAAAAGGGAATCTAACAGTTAAATATGTCACCTTTTTTTTATTATTATTTATTCTCCATTATTGAACCAGGGTGCTGGAAAACATGGTAAACATGGAAAATGAGGGAAATGTGTGCCTCTTAACTAGGGAAAAACGCACACGACCACCACGCAGAAACACCACAAAATTCGCTTGAATTTTTGGTGAAGTGCAACACCCGTTCACCTTCGTTTTCAAACCACTGTAGACGCCGGTTGCCGGTGTTTTGTGATGTGTGCCTCTGAAAGAGTTATGGATAGGTCAGGGAATTTACCTAAAAGTTCTGGAAAATATGTGAAGAAAAATTAAAACGAGGTGCATTTCAAACTTGTGGAGGTACAAGAAGCTGCTATTAAATTTGCTCCTCAGTTTGGGTTAAAGACGGAAAAAATCTGATTTGGAAGAGTTCTTAAAACCGTGCTAGCTGTTGTTTTGCAGGAAATGACTGAAATTGTTTACATTTTAGTGGCTTCTTCCCAACAGTGCTTCTGTCGGTGCAACGCTTTAGCTAATTCTAGATGTCGTGTTAAAATGTAAGCAAACTAGGCTGTTACTGCTGACAAAGTTGAAAATGCGTAAGTGTAGGGATGAACTGAATATAAAATTTGCCAAATACCGAGTATACAACCAAGTGCTTCACCTGCCGAATTTCCAATACGTAGCTTGCCGAATACTGAATATAGAACCAAATTCAGCATTTGGCATTAGTTAGGTTAGTTAAACCGACGAATACCAAATTCCGAATATTCAGCACCGAACAATTGACAAATTCAGCCGAATGTCGAATTAATCGGCCCTGTGCCGAAAATAGCCAAATATTTACAGGTGATATTGATTAACATGTGTGACTGCACTAATGTAGACATGTTAGTTAACAAGGTTTCGTGATAATAAAACGTGACGAAACGGAGGTAATGCTATACAATACACACTTTCGCCTTTTGAAAACGCAGCGTCCTCTTTCCAGTCTCCGAGCGTATCAAAATATACGGCAATTCTAAATCGTTCCGCTTTCTAAACGAAATAGACCTTAATTTTTTTAATTTTTAATTTTCCAATTTCGTCCTTTCATTGCCTAATGGTATTAAAGGAACTTGGGTGTCACATGTACACGTACGTAAACATGACCTGAATTCTCCTTTCCATTGAAAGAAGCGTCAAACATGTATGTTCTAATGTCATTTGACAACTGCCCTGCAGTGTATAAATCGCCCGAGTACGAATCAATGGGATTTCGTATGATAGTCGAGCGCCTGCTTACGATGGGATATCCACAAGAAATGAAAGACTTTGAGTACGATGCAACCTTCCCCATTAGGTAAGGCTTCGTATTTCTATTAAAATACCCCTTTTCTCAAGGCTGGTTTCTTAATCATAATTGATGATAGATAATTGAATTACGGTTTGGGGAAAGATAGCCACTGCGATGGTGTTAGTAAGGGTTTCCCACATTTCTGGTACATAAGAGAAATACGAGGTAGGGTGATGGGTGTTTTTTTTTCTTTAAAATGTAAAGGGGCCATGGATGACGTTTAATAATAATAATTTATAACATTTTCATTGCAACAAGACAGATCAGGGTAGGGCCCAACTGCATCCAACCTAATTAACTGGGTTTTTTTTAATTGTTTATTTTTGACAAATTGTTGGTAACCGATTTGCGTTCAACTTGAATGAAACAATTAAGTACTTCAATGTCGTTTTAATCGTTAGCATTTACTTTAAATTCATGTTTTGGTTTTATGTGACGACAAAACTGTAATTTTGGTTTCCATTATCCCCCCCACCACCCACTTCGAGATTTCTCAAGATATTTTTGTTGTAGTAGCCAAGTTCACTTTTATCTTCTCGTGGTGAATTCGTATTAAAAGGACGTGTAGAAAATTTCCCCAAATTAAAAATAAGTTAATTCTAACTTTAATGTAATTTCACCGTCCTAGTTGGCCAACTTTTTTCCTGGCCAACTAGACCAGTGAGAAACGTCATTCGAGTAAGAATTTAGCGGTACTTAAATTATTTGTATTTGCTGTTTAACATTTATTATAGCATTATTTGATAATTTTTAAACGATGAAACGGCCTACGAAAAGTAACCAATTTCATTTTAAAGTGTTTGGTAAATATTCAATAGATATTGGTGATCAGAAATTTTAATAATAAAGTATGGTGCTGAATTACTGTAAAGAATTTTGAATAAAATGATTGCTGGAGCTTTGCTGTTAGTTATATGTGAATAATTACAACTGTTTAAAAGTGCCAAACAACAATTCGATATTTTGCATTTTGGAACTTGTACGAAAACCAACACAAAATTGGAATCCGTTTCGCTTTTCAGTAAAAACCGAAAGTTCGATAACCGAAACCGTCCCATCTTTAATAATTGAAACTCGGTTTTAAAAGTCGGGTTGTAAGTTACAGCCTCGGCCTCTTCTCCGAAATGTGTTTGGGAACCCTTGTAGTAAACCATCCCCTACCAATCTGCTCAAACTACTTCTCCCTTATTTCAAACAAGTGTGAATTGGGCCTTTGGCCACTTTCTAAATGCATGTTTTTGATTTTCAGGTGGAGATCCACACACCGATAGGTGGGCATTTTCATTGTTTGGGATGTTAGGGCGTGAATTTGTGTATAACTATTTTTTTTTTAAATATTAACTTTTCATTTTCTTTCTTAGTAACCAATTTTTTTAAATTTAAATTTCAGTTAACAAAATTGTAATCTTAATTTTTTGTTTTAGCTTTTAATGGTGGTAGCTGCGTAACATGTGAGCAAAAAAAAATGCTTTTTTTATTTTAAGTTTATTTAACGTCTTTTTTTTTCTGAAACACAAACTTAAAACTTAATTTTGCTTTTATTTATTTTTTTGGTTGACGTGTATGTTAACTGCTGGTGCATGTTTATGGAAACCATTACTTGCTGTTAATGTGTGTGCTTTATCTTTCAGAGGATTGTGGTTCGATTCCCAGTATGGCAACTTACTTAAAGTGGATGCTTATGGCAACATTTTAGTCTGTATTCATGGCTTCCAGTTCTTAAAGACGTGAGTTGTGGTTCATGTTTCTTTTTTTTTTTGTTATTATTATAGGTTAACACAGGAAACTCATTCGATTAAATAAATCTTGGCTGATGTATTTATTTGCCTGTCGTGTGTAATAAGCATAGTTAAAATCTTGGTAGTTGGCCTGTCGTAAACATTTTTCACATTCATTGTGATATGTTATAAAATTCGCAGAAAAGCACCGTAGTTCATTTCTGAATAGCCGTTGTTTCAGGCACACACATCTTTTTAATATAAAAGATACGAAAATGACCATGTGTTAAAACTGACAATAAATACAATCATTTACCCTCAATCGAACCCACAGTAAATTCCTTGATCCTTCCCTGTGTATTACGACTTACATTGCCCAATTTGTTTTTTTTTTTTTAGACTTTACAAGGAATTTTTACAACGCGTATTTTTATTTCAGTATGCATTGAATAGCTGACAAGTTAGGAAGCGAAGGAGCCTCCTGAATTAAGTGAAATGCTAGTTTGCGTAAAATCAGTGTGTTACTCCTTTTTTATGTGTTCTCGGTGTGATGTATGTTATGCAGTGATGTATTTCGGATGATGTATTCATTAAATAGATGAATTTTTGAAAAATTCTTATTATTTGGGAAGTGAGGACATTCTGCTGACTTATTGTGGTAATCCTAGTTATTGCTTGGGATAAGACTTAAATTTTACGCTAGAGATCATAATTGACATTGGATTATGTGCTGAATCATGTCAAGGTAACTTTTTTTTTTTAACTTTTAAGGTCTCGTGTGCATGTTCCTTGACATGTTTTACTTGGGTGATTCCATTTGGCTCTAACAATCTGTCAAGAGGTGATTGAAGGGGCTTGACTATTTTTACTTAACTGATTTACTTGACCGATTTTTTATTTTTTTAATTAAATATAATTTCAAAATTAATGTTACATGTGCACATAAGATAAAATGTTGGTGAAACTTAAGCGACATTTGGCACCATCCTCAGATGGATAAAAGTCTTGTCTTCCAGCAAAACTAAAAAAGATGCAAAATCCTTTTAGCTAAACTGGAAAAAATTACAAAACAGAACACCTAACGCACATTTTTTGCGTTTATGCCACTTACGCGTACTTTTTTTTAATTTGAAGAATTCTGAATGGAAGTCTGTTGCAAAAATCTAGTTTCTATGTACCACGACAAAAATATCCACTACCTGTACATTTCTTCATTCAGTTCCAGGATGCTGTCTACCGTGGAGGAATCAAAACTCTTTAGATCCGCCCAGCTCGGCAACCCATCTGCACATGCGCCAGCACGTGCAGACCCTCCATAAAAGGTCTTAACGGCGTTAGCCAGCCATCTCTTTTCCTCCAGCCTTCGACCGAGTCACATCGTCTGTCTTCCCCTTCGTCGACCATCCTTCGCCTGACAGAAGACTCTTCATTGAAGATTATCCTTCGTTGCCAGCCACCTGATACTTCACGTCGGTGAAGATCTCCGCCCTTCTTCATCACTCCCACTGCACTGCCTTAGAAACCAATCTGCACCCGCATTGGATCCTTCGTGCTCATCCTTCTCTCATCGTTCATGTATGATCCTTCACTCTCCAATCTGCTGTCATGCTGTTCTGATTGAAATTCAACCTTCCATGGCCTCTTCGAGCCTGTTCCTTCAATTTGGATTTACCCTTCACCTTGGACCTGACCCATGCCGTTGTTATCCCTTTGATGACTCCATCCTTCATTTGGAAGATCCTTCACTTCCTCGAAATATCGTTCATTCTTCTTTCAACATCTCGTATCTTCGTTATGACCTCGTTGCATCGATGACCCCTTTCCGCCTGAAAGTTTTCTCAATGTGACCCCGCCGTCACCTTTCTTGTCATTTGACGACACTCCCATGAAGTTGATCTTCTTCCTCATTTCTTCCTCAAGCACTCGTCATAGACGATCGCTCCATCTTCCCAAGTTTCATCCTTTGCTAGGATGATCTTTAGCCTGACAGAAGACCCTTCACCGTCAAGATCCCTCGTCGAAAGAAGATCCTTCATCGTGTTGTTCCTCCGCCTAATGACGACTTCCGCGCGATCCTTCGTCCGCATCCTTCGTCGAAATATATCGAAAGATCCTTCACCTTCCAGATCCTTCGCCGATAGATGATCCTTCGCCCTGCGGGCCCCTCACCTGAATTTGCATCTCCGCAAGACGTGCCTTTGCCTCTCCCTTCGTCAAAAGATTATCCTTCACCGAAGGAAGATCCCTCATCTTCGTAATCTTTTACCGGAATAAATGATCCTTTACCCTGCTGATCATTCCCTGGTGGACGCCTCTCCATGAAACCCTTCGCTATATCCTTCGTCAAAAGATGATCCTTCATTGAAAGATCAACTGCTTACGGGAAATCTCAACATCTCAGCTCCACTACTGACAGCCTGTTGCCACTGCTTCCTTCGTCGATTGACCACCTTCTGAACTAGCCGCCCCACCTTCGCGTCCTCATCGTCTGGCATTCTCTGTCAACTCTAACTCATCGAAGACCTCTTTCGTCGTCGAAAGACAACCTTAGTCCACACTACCTCGGCACGATCGTTAAAGATTCTCTTCGCTTGGTTCCTTCGTCGAAAGATATGGCTATTCGCCGTATGCTTTCCTCCTTCGCATGACATTGACGTGCACCTCTCTCGCATTTGAACGCACTAGCCGGGAATTTTCTTCAAGATGATCCTTCTCTTCTTTTTGTCATCCCGCCATCTCCAATTCAAAACGTCTCGGTTGCTGGCGTCACCTGGCGCAACCCTGATCTCGCACCACTTCAGGCTGACGTTACTGGCTCTTGGCTCTTCCGCTCCCCTTTTACTATCTTCAGCACGAACCTGTCTCCAGTCCCTTACTAGGGGCTCTGTCAACCACCCCAGTGCTCCCGCCCTTCTCCGTCTTTCCACTCCGCCATGGCTCCAAAACAAATGAGGTGGAAAATCAACGAGATCGTCTTTAATTCGGGGTTGGGACCTGACTAAAGTGCGCCGTGCGGACAAGCACATTTACCCCGCCATCGTGTTTAAACATAAGCGTTACGTCATTCAGCATGTCAAAGACATTGAAAGTGCAATTTTGACTCTGACCCCTGTACAATTTGCCTGTAAATTCCACTCGCCGACTGGGTCTAATTTTCCTGAAGAACAAGGCTGCTAAAATCCGTACCTACCAAAGAATTTTGATTACTACAGGGTAGACAGCATCCAGGAACTGAATGCAGAAATTTACAGGTAGTGTATATTTTCGCTTAGGCAATAGTAACCAATTTTGACCTCCCCCAGGTAAAATTAGGCTTTTTAATAAGAGCTACATCTTTTAGCATAGCATTAAGGTTGGGCTATATTAGTCCAGTTGCTATTGTTATCTTCATCTTTACCGGAAATATCGCAAGTATCGGTTCCGTGAAAATAAACTGCCTGTTGCAGTCTGCAAAATTATCCTCTCCTTCCAAGCCTAATTATTGACAGTCCTCCAAAACTGTAGTAGTGATTACTACTGGAGTGACACAGGAAAGTAGTTAGTTGTAACAAAATTTGCAGTATATAATACCGCATCAAGAAAAAAGTGTCAAATTTTTTTTTTGATTATTTTTTTGATTTGTTTTTTCCCGATATATCGAAACCGAATTTTATGAAAGCAGCAACGCCTATCCTTAGGATTGTTAGGATTTACCATACCTGTACTGGATTTAAAGCAGCATGATGTTTTGTTCAGGGCTTTTTGTAGAAAATTTATTAGGAACTTCAATACGTTAAACAACTGACTAATTATTTGGCTAAACCTAAATTATCAAGGAAAATGCAAATGAGGCAAGGACAGGGAAAGCAATTTTTCAAAATGGAAATAGAAAAAAGTCCCAAATTAGTCTTTCTGTTCAATCGGCAAGTTTTATTCACTATGCAGAAACATAGCGAGACGCAGAAGCAGTTAATCAGTCATTGATTATGCGTTGTAATTAAGTTATGTTCTAATCACTTCAGAAATTGGGCTAAAAACCTGGTAAAAATACCTAAGCCTGAAAAATGAACTATGTGCTGGTTTAGTTTTAATTTCATTGCTTTATAGCCACATCTGGCAAATCCTTCATTTTGTTTACTGAAATACGTACTCAAACACCACTGTCTCTGTATACGAATCGGATTTCACTGACCCTGTGACATCCTCACTACCACAGTTCAGCTTAAAATATGAAATATGCCATGTGGCTTGCTACATTGAATAATTTGAGAGATCGCTCAACAAGTACATGCTAATTCAGTGTTCACTATAGCTGTTGCTTATCTAATTTTCGACAA
>JAHWFP010230421.1:0-19879 GCA_023313725.1 Lithobius niger | reverse complement strand
TGGAAAATGAAGAGAAAAATTATAGTTGTTTACATTTAAACGCTTTTGGGTGTAAAATGCAAGCGTGGTTTTTTTGCGAAAGGGAATTTTTTTCACAACCTGGACAATCCTTGCGAAAATCTGTAACAGTTTCGCACTTAGAATGTGCAATTTCTTGAAGACATTTTCCACATTCGTCTTTATTTTCTTCCACTATTGTAGCTTCAATAATTTCAACGATATCGCTCGCTTGAGATGGGCTGGCTGGAGGGCATTCTGCCGCCGACTTACAAATTTTTTTCGCTGGTTTTGATTTAAAGTCGTCTTTCCGCTTGCGAGCTGCAGGCGGGCTGGTGGAAGGTTGGGCGTGGGCTGACTGCAAAGCACACTCATTAACCCCACTAAGAGTGTTCATTATTTTCCGGTGTAGCGTAGCAATTGTCTCGCTCACGAGTGGCATCAAGTATTTAAGATGTAAAAAATCCAATTCGTTAACTACGACACTACAACCTCTAGCTTTCAGGGAAATAACATTTTCGGCAGCCAATTTACAATGCAACTCGCCAACCTTCAGATCTAACTGTTGACCAGCTTCACGGTTGTATATTTTATTTATAATTACTATCCATTCCTGTTGAGTAATGGTCACGCTTTTGGACGGACGGCCAATAATAATTTGAATGCCAGTTACGGAAGGCTTTACACGCAGTGTGTTCAACCCAGAAAGTGGAAACGTGTCGACGTAGTAATCCATCGCAACTGTGGAAGAAAGTGAGAGAGAGAGAGAGAGAAATAAATACATTTTTTAAACTTGCGAACCCCCCTCTAATTCAACAACAATTTCATTGACCCTCTCTGTAATACAATGTTGATAACTTAAGAGACCGCCAAACTGTTTTTGGTCCAGAACTATATTTTTTCCGTCGTCTTTGAGGAAAAGTAGTGTTGTTTTGTAGAAATTTGAATGCCTGTTCAGAATAAGTTTAACCCTTTTTCCGAGCGGCCATGTACGTGTAAAAGCACCATCGTTCTCTCTGCTTAAAAATATTTCGTTGAGTGCATCCTTTACTCGAATATAATCCTGCCACGCCTCTACGTCGAGCGTTACTCCGTTACGGGACGGCCAAAGAGCGCTGGCTGGGATGACCATTTTTCGTATGTGTATGTAACATTTCCCCATGAACGAGGAGGCCTGTATATAAGTATCACCCCCTAAAAAGATAGCTTGTTGTTGCTTTTCAACTACTTGTTCTACGTCTGCCATTTTTTGAGTGGGATACAGTTGTTCTGCGTCTGCCATATTTTGAGTGGGATTTATATTTTCTAAGTAAAAAGAAAAAACACACGTACTTATTTTAGAATGTAGCGCTAACCCACTAGGTCTAAATAAAAAAATATTAAACTTTTTGTAAATTAAAAAAACTAAGATATATCTATTACTTACATTTAGTCGGAGAGGTTGAGTCCGTGTCCCGGGCGAAAAATGGTTGGGCGTACGAAGATTGGGCCGATATTTATACGGTTCGGCCGTACGTAGGAATTTATGCAACTGACCAATCGGATGCAAAATACACTTTCCCACGCCTTTTACGGCGAGCCAACTCGCCTTAAGCAGAAATGTATATTTTATTTTTTTTAAGATCGGTATGTATAATAATTCAGCCGGATGCGTGGGAAAGCAACTCGTAATTACCTGCATCCGGGGAGGGAAAGGTGAATATTAAAGAACTTGCTGTCCCTTATTTATTTTTTGTAAGAGTTTGTACAGACAATTTATTTTTTATAACAGTGATATATTATGGAGTTAACCAATGAGAACGACTGAAACACAATTCGTGATCATTTAGGAATGTACAGCCCTCAGGACAGTGAATTTTAATAAGCACGCCCCTGAAGGTTTGGTGCGTACTTAAGCTAAGGTATTTATTTTTTATGTAAGCAATATAGTATGAGCTAGACCAATGAAACCAAATTCGTGACCATTTATGGATGTATAGCCTGGGTGGATAGTGAATTTTAATAAGCCTCCGTTCTTTCCCCCCCCCCTCCATCTACGCTAATATTTTGGGTGGGAACACTTTTGTGCATGTGTTTTAAAACTGGGAGGTGCGGACTTCATATAAGATGAGAAAATGCTAAGCACGTTCGTATGACGAACCTAAAAGATAACTTTACTTCGCTCATGGGGTAAGGGCGAAACGCGTTACACCCACACAAAACTAATGAGCAAAAAATAATACACTCGCCCATTCGCAAACTTTTCTAGATAAATTAGGACAAGTAAAAAGGAAGCCGCTCGTAGCCTTAAGGGTAGAAAGAGGCGTACCCTATGAATATTCTTTTTGTTTTTTTATTATTATTATTTAGCCTACGTTCGCAGTGGAAGAAATCTATTCAGTCCGTTTATTTTCAACTAAACGGTATGGATTACAGCCCTGCGTCGCCAAGCGAGCTCGGTTCGGACGTGGAGTCGGATTCTGGAAACGACCAAATTGATAGCGCTGCCAGCTTTAGTCCGCCGTCGAGAGGAAGGGGTGAGTCAGATACAACTTCGGAAATTGACGATATAGTCAGCCTTGGCCCATCGATTTCGTCGGAAGAGAGCAACGAGTCCAATGGGGAAGTAGATTCAAATGATGTATCACAAACTGGTACGGAAGTAGGCCTACCCACCCCGGATTTGACAAAAAGTAGCCCTAACCCATCGATTTCGGCACAAGCTGAAGCCGTACCTAGCACTAGTACTGGGATTATTACATCACGAAAATGGAAGAAGCATTCTCGTAAAGGTAAGAGAAACAAATGGCAGTCGATTGTCAAAACTAAGAAGCGGAAATGGATGAAACAATAGCTCGCTCTACAATTGCGCTCAGCGCTCGGAGCTCAACGTCAACAACAGTTGTTTGAACAATGCTACGAGATTGTTGGTTGCTACCCTCCGCCAGACAACCTGAATGAAAATGGTGATGTCCCAGCAGCGGAAAGACCTATTAGAAACGTACTTCCATCAGTGAGAACGGAGGAAGTTTTTAAAAATCCCGTCTTTCCGAACGGGATGACGGAAACTAGGCTACAAGAACTAATACTAGGTACCGTGCGAATGCGCCGCGCCTGGTTCATCAGTATGTTATTAATGCAACATACTTATCTTCACAGCCTAGAATGCGAAATTGGGTTGCTACATCATATTCGCGGGTGGAATCATCATGATACTGAACATTGCAATGCCATTGCCGAAGGTATTTTTAAAGAATTGAAAAACAATCCTTTAAACAACATTCATCGTGACGGGCCCAACGATATAACTTTAATGAATCTAAACGCAATTTGAAGGACTTAGGCTATCTACCCCATCCTCTTTTTTTTTATTTTTAACTACCCTTTAGCTTCGTTGATAAAAAAGTCCTACCTTTATCTTTTGTTTATTAAAATTCTTCCATTTTCTCTCTTCCATAATTTTAAGTTAGACTGTAAGTTAGTTTTTACTCGTAATATATATTTTTGAGTTAGACTGTAAGTTAGTTTTTACTCGTAATATATATTTTTGAGTCATTTGACTCATCTCTGATTCATTTTTAATAATAGAATCTATATTAAAAAGCGTTATAGTTATCAACAAATTGTCTTTCCTTATAGACAATTTTGTTTGACAACCAGTTGAACGCAACAAAATATCTTTAAAACTATAGTCAAGCGCTCACTCCATGCCTCTCTTTCCCCCTCTCCTCCAACACACTCAACTCGCCGCGCGCGCAGAACACTAGCCTACACCCGCAATACTGCCGCGCGCACAACTCATGTTAGCTCGCTCAGCATTGAAATCTGTTACGACGCGCGCAACATTGTCCAGCGTTAGCTCAATACTAATCTGCACACAACAACGTTATGGTAGGCTCGCCTCAGCATTGAAATCTGTTACGGGAAAAATTTTGAAATCTTCAAACTCGAATTGCATTGGAACTGTTACAGACTGAAATCTCGAATAGCACTGAATCAGTTACGAGGCAGGTTTGTACACCGAAGTGTAGCATTGTTAGTACTAAGCAATCTAACTCAACCCTATACAACAAAAAATTTCGGTGTAACAATACTACTCACGTCGGTTGGAGCTGGCCAGCATCGCCCCGTGATGTTGGTCATCGGTCCAGGAACGTTGATGCGGTTCCGGATGCTTTTTCTGACTACTGAAATTCAACATAAATTTCATTTAAGAACCCCAATCCATTTCGCAGTTCAATAATAATGTTTGACGTTAATCTTCCTCTTGAAACGGCACGAGGTCCTTGCTTGTATTACTTTATTCACTGGAACACTATTAACTCTCAAATGTCCTGTGCCCATACCAATTGTTAACCGTCCTTGACAACCAACTTGACGTTATTGGCAACTGTCCATTACCAAGTCTATGTTACCCCAACCTTAGCAGATTCCAATATTTCGGCACCAATTAGCTTGAATTCTTTCATAATTACTTTCCCCAGTATCCCGAACCATCCAAACTTTAGCTTAAAGGCGCCTTTTCACCTCTTCACCTCCTACATGCAGCACCGTAGAATCTTCCAACACGATAAAGAAAATAGCGGTAAATTAAGTATGGAACAACTCTATTCGCAGCAGCGCCGCGATTTTCATAACTAACACGAGATCACGTGACCCACATCAGCCTATTGGATGACGCAGAATCTGGAACGTGGATGCTGTGTTTAGAATATGGGCAATGCTATAGAAATGGTGAACAAGCGCCTTTAATTAGGGATGTACCATGGTTATTCACAAGCATATCCTTATGGTGTTTAGCTGTTAGTGGGCGAGCACAAATTAAATTATGAAATCGTAGACCAGACCAAAGGTAAAGTTTACACCGAGCCAGTAATGCGATCTAGCTAAACCCGTATCGACATTCGTCAACACCAAACGTCGATACGCTAGTTAGCAAAATCTGAAAATGATGGCACAATATGGATCCCTTCCTCTCTCAACTTCGAACCCGTCGATACCACCATGAGGTTACGTAAGCCATTACGTTCTGCGTTTCGGTTGACCTATAGGCTAAGTATATTTCTTAGGTTATAATTTTGGGTTAAATTGTAACGAGTTCACTGCCATCCCATTATAAGCTCGCATCTATTACAATGCCGCTATTACAAGCAGCACTAGTTCATTATTACCTTGCCTTCCCATTATCGGTAAAGTAACGAGAGCTCAGGTCAGACCGTCGAAGGCTGACGGAGATAAGTGTGGTAGCCAGAAAGTTTGGGAAAATATGCTTCTTCGTCTCGGTTTACAAAGCACTCATTGGAGCAGGGAGCGCGAAAAGTGGAGGATTTATCATCATTAAAATTCACGGGAGAAAAGAGCAAAGTTTGGCGAATTGCAAAGCCCAACACGTCTTACCAAGGCTTCTCATGCAATATTACTGGCCGCCCAGAATCCACCAAATTATCGTCTTGAAAGGCTGGATTAGGAAACTTTCGTTTTTTTTTTCTTTCTAGTTTGTCATTGTTTCACTTTCGCGCGTGCGTCAGAGCACGAGTTGGTAACTTGGCAACCAGAAATGGGCGAGGGATTGCTCTTATGTCTGAAGCAGCATGTCCACTTCCCACGGTTGCCGATAAAGTTTAAAAATTCAGCCACTTTTTCCTCTTTAAAAATAAAAGGGGTGGTGTGTATGTGTGTTGCAGCCGATGCAGAGTTATACAGTTACTCGAAATAGAATAGCTTTTCCTCGTCGGATGTTGGAAGCAGGAAATGAAAAGTTTAAACCTGACAGGCAGGGAAAGACATCACTGTTGATCAGAACATGTATTCCGTTTTAACCATGATCAAAGCCAGCCATGACAACGTTCGTGATGACTATGCTGCCTTGGACACGCTGCCTTAGGCCTCACTGCAAAGAATTGGTGAAACTGGATCGGAGGGGATGCTGTCTGTCTCTCTAACCCCATTCTATATCACGACCGTTTACTAATAATTCACTTGCAAATAAAAGATTATTAAATTCGACTTTTTTTTTTATCAGTGTAACTTGATGTTTTGATCTTAAATACCCAAAAACAAACTGCACTGAAAATTGTTTGATAATTTCAAAGTTTGAGCAAGTTCAGGCAAGCTTTTTAGAAAGAAAGAAGAAAAAAGTTGGAAGATATTGGAAAAAGTTGGAAAAAAAAAACCTAAAACGCGAAATATTTTCGTCATACTTAGTATCACCAACGCGACAGATAGATATCAATATTTTTTGGGCTTGGACTGTTTGGAAGCACAGAAAAAGTAGACTTGCAGGCTTTTTGAAACAAAAATTTTGGTATTCAAAGTCTTCGTTTACCGCTTGCTCGAATACGCAACCCCAGTTTGGTCTCCTTGCCTTTTGAAGGATATCAACTTGGTTGAGTCGGTTCAGCGCCGGTTTACAAAAGAGTTACTGGACCTGCAAGATAGCCAATACGCGGACTGCCTTAACATGACTGGATTAGAATTACCTGAACTGAGAAGGATTAAGTTCGATCTCGTCCTTACCTACAGGATTGTACGTGGTCTTATCTCTGTACACCTTCCCTTTATTCATAGGGTACCAATGCAACACACCAGGGGTTATCCTTGGAAACTGTGTGTGCAGAGCTCGCGTCTTGATTGCCGGCGTAATTTCTTCTCGGTTAGAGTCGTCCCAATTTGGAATGCTCTAATATTGAAACTGTTAACATGGATACTGTGTCTTGCCTTCACAGAATCATGATAAAAAAAAAACCGTCAGAAATTTCTCAAGTAGCCCTTTTGACTTTGAAACACTTTTTTTTTCTTTTGGTTCAGTGTAGTGTCTCATCAGTCTTCTGATTCCTTCCCACTTAACGCGTGGTAAACTAAACTATCATTATTTTAAAGGTTGTAAAAAATTCGTGTTTCTGAAGCACGGAAGTGCGCGGATTGAGCGAGCATGGCGAATGATTTACGCACATTATAAGAATATTCAACTCAATACAAACTCTTTTTGCTGTATATGAACTGCTGGAATTCTAAGGAATGTGATAAACGGGTTTTAAGCTACATGATAGATTTTGCGATGCTCTGTTGGTGGAATGAACTGTATGAAGCTTAGGTCGACGCCAAGAGAGCGAGCGAAGTGAACGATTTGACTCGTGAAGATTGCTATGATTGAGAGGATATATTGTAAGTGATGAAAAACGCACAAAAAAGTGATTAAAAAATTAATACAATAAGGTGCACAAGAAGACAATAAAAATGCGACGTTTCGAGTCGGGTACAACCCTTTTTCAAGCAATACTTAGAACTAGGCTAAAAGTCAAAACATGTAAAAAGAAGAAGAAAAAAAAAACACTGGGCGACCCCACACAGCACAACCAAAGCATACAATTTTAAAAACTAAAATGAAACTTTCACCCTGGCTTGTAGGGAGCTCAGACATTATTTCCTGCAAATGCACCTCTACCAGCACTTAAGACCTGTATTTTCAGGATGTAATGTCTGGGATCCCTACACCCAGGTTTCACCATGGCTTTGGTTCGTTTTTAGTTTTTTAAATTATGTGCTTTTGGTTGTGCTTTGTGGGTTCTCCCAGTGTTTTTTTTTTTTTACATGTTTTAGCCTAGTGCTAAGCATTGCTTGAAAAAGTGTCTTATCCGACTCGAAACGTCGCATTTTTATTGTGTACTTGTGCACCTTATTAGCTTTTAACCTTTTTTCAATTTAAAGAATATGTTGGGACACCTCTGACCTTTTCGTGTGGTTATTCTGCTGTTTTTGTTGGCATGTACCTTAACAAGTGAGACCAACAAAAGTCGACCGTCATGGTTCGTGAAGCGGATAACGATCTCTCTATTAATGAGAGTCGGGAAGTCATAACACGGTTTGTGCATTAGACCAGCGTTGGGTCTGTTTACTCAGATGATGGCCGAAATAGATGAAAGGCAACGAGATCATCACGAGACTTGGCAGAATGATGAAATATTAATAGAAGTCGCAACGTAGCAAGGGCAGTGAGCGTAGCAATCACAACCCTGAGGCCACCGCGTCGTATGTACGTGTCCTAGTTCACGACACAAGTGTCCAGTGCCGGGGCAAGAGGAAGAGGCGCCGGGGGCACCGAAAATTCTGCCCTGAACAAATTACCAAAACAAATTTAACTTTAATAAATGCTAGCCTAAATGCGGGGTGGTCCACAAAAAACTGACGACCCAACATTTTCTACGGCCAACTTTTCTAGTTAGCACCCCCTCAGAACCAGGACAGCAGGACACAAATCAAAACTGATGAAACGGGAAGATTTCAGTCCTCTCCCGTTTCTGAGGGGTGCTAACTAGAAAGTTGGAATATTGAGTCGTCAGTTTTTTTTGGCCCACCCTGTACAATCGGTCTTGAAAAATTAATTTCTGAGTTGCAGCAGTAGGTTATTTTTTTTTTTTTACGAGTAAGCAAGTAGTTTATTACGACGGCTCGAAGTTTAAGGTGAACTTGTGTGTGCCGAATAAGTCAGGTACAATAGAAAGTCACATGATAATGAATAATATGGAGGTAATATTAAACACATTATTTGTCGACAAGTATTATTTTGAACATAAATCCATAGGAGGCATCAGAAACAAAAATAAACACAACGTAACTGTTTTAAATACAAAAAAAAATATATAATCACTAATTGCACATTCCACATTTATATATATGAATGTATTTAAATACACACTATATTAAAAAAAAAATCAGACCGAAGGTTTATCTGGTTATTGCTTAATCGATTTCTCGATCAAGCAAGAAGTAGTCGAATCGTTTATTTTTAATCTCATTTATCCCATCAATTTGGAGCAGTTCAATAGGGATTTCATTAAATATAGTAGGAATTTTATATATTTGTTTGTTCGTTTGCCATATTGGTTCTTATAAAAAGGCACTTCATATCGATATGTGGTGTTCCTGAAATAATTATTCTTAATAGTTGAGCTTAATTTGTGGTCACAGTTAAAATAGTTTTTCAGAACTACAACGAATGAAACAGGTACCCTCTGACTGGCAAGAAAACTCAAGATCATCAATCACACATACTTAATTTTCGGCCCAGTATTTCGGACTTGTTCACAATAAAAATGTTCAAACGCTAAAAAAAATTGGGAGCTGCCGCAAATTGTAGACTTCACACAGTTGCCATATTGGAAAATCATCCAATACAGCGGCTGTATAAAGAAGGGCCAGCTCCCATCTTTTTTAATGTTCCACCCTGAAAGTTTCATTTTTTAGAAGATTTGAGAAGAGGCGTGTGGGAGGGGGAGGTTGCGATCTGTTGCGATCTGTTGTTTAGCCGATTGCAAGAGTTCGGCAAGGAGACGGAAGGGCATGGCCACTGACACTGGTCCCATTTATTAAAATTTAAATGTTATGTTTTGGAAATTTAAAAGCTCAAAGTTGAAAGAGGCCAATTTTGCTGTGAGAGGAGACCACCGACAGGTTGAGCAAAGTATTGTTAATCGTACATCCGTTGAAGGAAACGTGAAAGGTCCACTTAGAGAAAGCCCCGACGAAAAGCTGATTTGGTATTGGACATAAGTTCGTCCGGCAATCGAAATGGATCAATAAGAATTTCATGTATTTATTACTTTACCTACCTACAGCTTTGTGCTTTCACTTAAATCCAGCGTAACTGTAAACAAGCGGCTAAAGCGACTACGTATAGTCACAACCGGTTTTCTGTCCAATTTCGCCACTTCCAATGTTGAGGCGTACACCTGTATCAAGCATTGCAACAGTGATATCTATTATACGTATAATCTAAAAGCAGTAACCAGCACAATTGCTGGTTAAAAACTCGTTAGCTTTAAGGCCTATTTTATATTTTAGGCGTAATAGTCACCCTTAAGGCCTAATTTTTACCTGCAATTTTAATTTTTGCATTTACCTGCTCATTTTTGTAGCATGGTACACTTCCGGCCACATAGTCAAAGTGTTACAACGTCATGCGCAACGTGTATCGATCAGTGGAAGGGAAGTGACGGGAGAACGCAATGTATAGAGACGGAGTCATAATATAGTGTTGTTGATGAAGCCAGCAGCGACTCGTAGCAACTTGACGTTGCCACGGTAACGCGATTTTAGGCCTAATTTTCAGTTTTTAGGCCTAATTTTTTTAAGTGCAGTTTTAATTTGGTTAAGTGGCAGATGTAGGCCTAATGGAAAATTTGGTTCGACGGTAGGCCTTTTCATTCATGCAACAACGCGACGAGACTTTTAAACGAAGCTAAAATCCTTTTGTTTTTACGGCTGCGTGTTATTCTTAGGATTTCAATTCGACCATCAATCAAATGTTATTATTTCATTCAGTTACGTCTAGGAAGCCTCTCAGCTAAAAGGAAGTAACGATGTTTTAGTTTGCCGTGTTTTTAAACTCACTTTTGACACTGAATCGAACGTTGTAAACCGTGGTCGTCTCTGTCTGGTACCATTGCAAACATTGCAAAGTTGAAAAAAGCGACGGACGGACAGACAAAATCGTAGCAAGTCTTCTCAGCGGTACGGTTGTACAGAAGACTAAAACGTTGTCGCAGTTCCTTCAAAGTGAGGTGAAATTTCAGTGCTTCCCCCATGTGGAATGACAAAGAACCAGTGGACATACTATACGTATAAATAAATTGTGGCGTCCACAACTCAACGAAAAAAAAAGAGAAAAAAAGGGATGAATAACATGAACAGAGCTAATTTAATTAATTTTCGTGCGATTCAGGGAAGTTCAGGGACAAAATTGTGCTTCCCTGTAAGCTAGTGTTCGGCAGAGAACACACAATCGTTCGTGTCGCACACTCAATTGGGGTCGATCTATGCTACATACAGCTCATTCCATCTATAGTCCATCTTCGTAAGATAACATCACGAAATCGTGATAAAATAACATCACAAAACCAGTAATTGCTTAAAATTCGTTCTTTATCTGCAGTTCACATGGAGCCAAAAAAGTTTATTTTGCGTTAAAAAGGAATACAGAACGCGGAAATCCGCACGCCTTGCTCGCTCAATCCGCGCATTTCCGTGCTTCAACAATACGAATGTTAAACAACCTCTTAAAACCCATGTGGTCTACTTTTTTAATGCTTCCAAACAGTTCAACCCAACCAATTTTGAGATGTGTCGAATTTTAGGTTTTTCCTCCTGCAAAATTTCTTTCTGATGAGTTTGCTGAATAGTGAGTCGTGGATCGAACTTTGATATTACGAAAAAATTTAATTTTTCTATATTATTTTGTTATGCACAAATAATACAAATAAAGCAGATTTAGTTCATTTTATTAAGCAAGTGAAGAGATGCAAAATTATAATAAAATGGAGTAGTGCCACCGTTGGGTTAATTTCAAACAAAAGGAGCTCCTACGGAGGAGGGAGGGGGGGGGGATAAACTCAATGGAGTCGCTCCCCAAGCCCCACTCCCCAAGTGTCTCCATAGGATCCTTGTGTTTAAAATCCAGCAAACACAAAACAAACTAGTTAAAGCTCTGTTTAAACCAGTGAATTATAAAAAAAATAAAAACAACCAACGACTTATTTCAAGAACATAAAATGCTAGATGTTGAAAATCTTAGGAATTACATAATAATCTTAAATAACTATTTTAAGTCTGAACACAAGGTAAAAGTGTAAAAAAAAATCCAACATATCTCTGAAGTAAAAGTCTGCGATTTAAAATACATTTAGTGAAAAATTGGTAGGGAAAGAGGAATATGCAATATTATATTCCTTGGACTTTTAATCAGCTGCCCAATAATTTTATGTCTCTAACAGGATTTAAACAGAATAAGAAAGAAGTATAAAACTGGCTATTAACAAATTAATAATAAAATTTAATATATTATAACTGATTAATAAAATTATAACATAGGTATTAGAAAAATAGTGTTCAGGTAATGAGTACGTTGATATTATGCTTTTATTTTACCTATTGGATAAAATGCATACTGATAATCATATTCACATGTAACTCAATGTATGTAAATATTATTCAACCCACACAAGTCCTAGGGATTTCGGGATGCAATGTTGATAAACTGTCTATATATATAAATTTAAAAAATATCTAAAAACAAAGAATCACTGCTTCATTTTATTTATCCCAATCCCGCTTCTCTTCCTTCACTTAATAAAATGGAATAAAATGTACGTTATTTTTATTGTTACTACAATGCCACCTACTCAGTAGGAGACAAGCCTTGTTGCGAATCGCGTGGCCATGTCAGTGTTTAATGTGTCTGGGACCTGCCATGTTAGCCTTACTAGTTAAAGCACTTGCTAACTATGTTGCGGGGGTTGTGAGCCCCTCCCAGTGCGTGTGGTTCCAAAAAAGACTAATGGGTTGAGTAAAGGAATTGTGAGCGTCAGCTTCCAGCTGACGCTGACCTTTATAGCTTTAATAACAAGAAATGGTACCACCTAGAAGGTAAAACACATAACCCAATACAAGGAGAGGCCCTGGCCCTGGTGTAACCTAGGGGCTTGCCTCCATCACAGAGGCAAAACCCAAAAAATACCAGCACTAGTGGTCTTGGTTTGAATTGCGATCTCCGTGCAGTTTCTAATTGCCAGGATTTTCTTATTGTTAGACAACCTTTGCTAGGTCTTGTTTTATGCTATCTTCATCTTACGTTATTGTTGTCAAGGAGACCTCTGACCTATATACTTGTAGTAGTACTTTCTGTAGCTTCCCATAATGTCTTGCAATTTGGGTATAAAAGAAAACTGCATACGGTATAAAGTCAGTTTAGATTCCAGGCCACAGCTAGTACAAGGAGCATAATTATATAGTTAGGGATGCTGGTATAACCCAAACGACTGTTTGGAGGATTCTATGCGAAGCCTGCATGCATCCTTATCATCGGAGGGGGAGGGGGAGGGGGAGGGGGGGGAGCTGGAGGAAATGAAAATGTGAAAATGCGACCACCAAATTTTCGAGACCTTGAAAAAATCTTGACCCCCCCCCCCCACACTCAAAGTTAAAAAATAATGTGACCCCCCTAAAAAAAAAAATGCGCTTTTCGTATACCTATAATTGAGACTGTCTGCAGATGATTCCTGTGGCCAAGATTAGTGCTGTAACCAAATTAAGTAAGTAGTTCTCCACACTGAGTTACCATTAGTTGTAGGGAATGTGTCTCGGTTTTAAAGAAAAAAACATGTTGGGTTAAAAACGTTCTATAAAGTGTTCCTTACATCCATCTCTTGTCGATATTCATACAGTAAGTAGGATGAATACACTGTTTGCTTCTATGCCCATATCCGTAACATAGTCAGCGTCTAAAAGACAGAAGAATCCAAGAAACCAGGTGCCAAGGCTTTTCTACAAAGTTTTTTTGTAAAACTACACTTGCAGTAATAGTACTAATAGTTGGAAAACCTTGTAAACACTCGCATCATGGGGAGGGGGTCTGCACCCCCCCCCCACCCAGAAGCTGAGTCGTTTTTAGAAATTTTGACTGCTGAAAGTGCCATTTTTGAGGTTCAAACCTGACTTTTTCTTCCAGTGGTCAGTGTGTTTTTGATCCAACCCCTTTGATGGGATGACCCCCCACCCCTCCGGCGATAAATATTGACCGGTCCCCTAGACGGTGATGATTTTCAAAACCGAATTAACCCCTGCCAATGGGCCCAAGGTAGGGATCAACAGGACCCCCTTATTTTTTTTTCATAACACGCTTTGATGTGACGACGCCACCTTCAAAAGCAACGCAGTAGTAAATCGTCATAATATACACTATTGGTCTGCTGAGAACCCACACTGGATGCTAGAGGTCGACAACCAATGCGTTTAGAGTTTAAACAGGTTGTATCGTGTGCTCGGAGACCAGCTTATCGGGCCACACTATTTCGAGGGAACCCTATCTGGCCAGGTGTTACAGAGAATTTCTCACCGACACACTGCCTCTCTTACTGGAAGATGTGCCTTTGGCCACTGGAGCAGTAATGTGGTTTCAGCATGACGGATGTCCTACACATTTTGCCCAGCAATGTTTCCCCAACGATGGATTGGCAGAGGTCGTCTGGTTTCCTGGCCTGCCAGGTCTCCCGACTTGTCCTGTCTGGACTATCATGTTTGAGGAAGAATGAATGAAGGACATCGTCTATCAGACCCGCCCAACTGATCTTGAAGACATGTAGGAAAGGACTAGGGAAGCTTGTAGGAGCATCACATGAGAAAAGCTTATCCAAATCCAAGGTTTCCTTCAAGAGGAGGCAGCGATTATAAATTGATGCACACGAAAGACAATTCGAGCATCTTTAATTTATTTCTGAAGGTGTTCAAAGTCGGCCTAAAACCTGTTTTTGTTGCGTTAATGTTGCAGGGAGTTACGAGATTTTTCGAATGCCCATTCTTCACCTATGGTTTTGGTGCAGGGATAACCTGATTGTGTGTTAGGCAGGACGTCTAGCGGCCACGTCTTGAACAAATGCGGATAGCGTGGAATTATTAGTTGGGGAGGAGGGAGAGAGGGTTTCCCGTATAAACTTCAATTATTTTGTGGTTAATGTGTTATCGATTTAAAAGGCACCTCCTGATACGCAATGTGACCACAAGAACTTCTGCAAGCACTCAGTTTAATTTTCGGGAAAGGCGTATTTTTGTCTTGGTCACCTAAATGTATACAAAAAAATACATATATAAGAATGGATGCATAAAAATCACCATGTACCCCGTTCCACAAGTTAATACTTACAATAAAATCAATATACAGGGTGGTTAAAAAGTCTGGTCACACGCAAATAAGTGCCGAATAAGTTAATTCTGAAGACATTTGTAATGTAAGTCCGATATGGGGAAGCCAATGAAGATACCTTCAATGACCTTGAAAACAGCATTCAAGGTCATCAGCATTCTATTTTGCAAATGGCGCTAGATGCAGCACAAAAGTGAATTACAAAGTTGTACGCGAGCGTCAAACATGACAAACTGCGAAAACAAATTTAAAATCGAAGCATAACTGCAATAGTTATGAGGAAAACAAAATAGCAACAAAGTCTTCCCTGCACGTTTTAACTGCCATGCAGTGAAGCTTGGCATGAATAGCCGGTTTATTATATTACGTATATTTTAATTTATTTATATATATTTATGCATTAAAAGGCCAGATTATCCGATAAAAATCACACAAAATTTGTATTGAGTAATCAATCTCTCCATCTGCCCGTTTCAGGCATAAACAAACATATGCCTACAGATATTTAAAATTTGCGTTTGGAAATTTACGGTTCTACAGGACTACCGTAATCGTCTTTGGGGCCCTGGCAGTCATTTTTTCAAGACGTAATGTGGCCAGGATACAAACGGAGGCAGACAGTAAATAGAGGCTCTGCGTTTTTTTTTTTGTTTTTTTTTTTAGAAACATGTACGATCTGCGTGAAGCATCTTCTGCGAGTTTGTAACGGCTAGCATGTTTGTAAAGGCCTCATTAACGATTTTAAAATACTGTACTGCATTTTTACACCACTTTTCATAACCATCTGCAGCACTCACTGTTGTAGGACTGCATTTCACACACAAGATCGTACGTCTCAGAAGTATATTGATTCTTCGTACACAGGAACGATTTTGCAGGGATGGGGTGCAAGCTAGGGGAAGGAGGGGGTCAATCGGCAAATCTGCCAGTAAAATGAAATGATGCTCTGCTTTTATTAGCCGGTAAGCTAATTGGCCAAACCACCTTATCAGAATTACGGTTAATAATTACGTTTACCAATAATTTAATTACGCGTGGAGTTTTACTTTATGCCCCACCCAGAGGCGTCACTGGACGTACAACGCAGAAGTTCTTTGTTGGTGATTCGTACGCATCTAACACAAGTTGGTACAGAGAATGGCCGTATCCATGGTGTTGAATGAGATCGTGGTGTTGGACGGAAATACTTTCAAAATTCAACAGGTCGGTAAATGTGCAAACTCAGCAGATTTGGTCTACATACATCCCTCCAACTTTTAACAGTCCCGACGTCCCTGAGTGTATATCACCATAGGAGAAGAAAGGGGGGTGGAGATGGAAAAGAAACTGCCTATCTGCTCACATCAGTGCACTCTCTTACGTTTCCATGGCTACCCGGCACGTTAACGGGAAGTGAGCTCCGCCATCTTGGTTCGTCGCTTGCTTTGGCCGAATTCGTCAACCGCTATTAGCCAGGTAACTGCTAGTTCGCGGAAAGCAACCGAATGGTGTTTTTTTCGATAGAATTGTTGTCTAACTTTCATTGTGTGCGATGATGCAGGTTCTATGTAACCTACCCGAAAAACGATGCTGCAAACGGTAACATCAAAGCAGTGTAACTAATTCGTTCTCCGAATGCAAAAGCTAACAACCATTTTTTTAATCCAGTGATGGGTAATTATTGACTGTATGGTCTGGTACGTTACCGAAAACGGACGTTTACAGAAACAATTGACGTATGGCCCTCGACTAATTTGAACGATGTATCTTGTGCAGTGTGCAAAATTAACGCCTAAATTATTGCGTGAAAATGCACTCACAATCGATCATTCACATCCACTATGCGTGTACAGATGAAGCTCTCAGAAGGTTGCTATTAATGAACACCCAGTTGCTATTAATGAACACCCAGTTGCTATTAATGAACACCCAGTTGCTATTAATGAACACCCAGTTGCTATTAATGAACACCCAATTGCTATTAATGAACACCCAGTTGCTATTAATGAATACCCAGTTGCTATTAATGAACACCCAGTTGCTATTAATGAACACCCAGTTGCTATTAATGAACACCCAGTTGCTATTAATGAACACGCTACAGAGCAGGCGCCTTGCTATGAACCTACTTCCGCCGCGTCCTCCTTTGATCGGAAAAGGTTACGACGCGTTCGCGTTAAGTTACTTTTCCATCCCCGCCCTTTTTTCTGCTGTGATATCACACATTCTTTAACATAGATGCCGAGTGTAATACATGGTGTGAAAAGACGAACCAACTCCGGTGTTAAATGGAGAATTGCGTCAAATAGAGATCTTGCGGTAAATATACAAAATACAGGGTGGTCCACAGAAAACTGACGATTCAACATTTTTCAAGTCCAACTTTTCTAGTTAGCACCCTTCAGAAGCAGGAGAGGACAGAAATCAAACCTAATGAAACGGGAAGGTTCTGTCCTCTCCTGGTTCTGAGGGGTGATAACTAGAAAAGTTGGACTTAAAAAATGTTGGGTCGTCAGTTTTTTGTGAACCACCTTGTACGGAATGACAAAAACTACGAAATCGTGGGGTGCGATCAGCTTCAAACTTGTAGCTAGAACCCAGTTTATGCATTTTGCGTCCTTAGGATGAACACCGCCAGGCGCTTCTCCCATTCAAGCCCCCTCCTCTTCCCAAGGTTTGGAGTGATAATAAGCGGGATTTTGTTGCATTCAGGAACGACTGCGTTGTTTCAGCACCTGTCTCAATTTGGAATTCCAAAAGCCTTCCTTTTGCTAGTCGGATTCAACTTGGCAATATGCTAAAACTTTGGCTAAGATCTCTTTCAACTCAAAAACCTACATCGTTAAAAACCAACGATTTGTATGTATGTTTGTTTGCGTAAAACACAGAAGCAAACATACTTCGTTTGTTTGTTTGTTTTATACTTCCGGAAAAGAACCTATGAAGATGAAAGTACGTAAAGTAACAAGGTGATAGTAGGGGGGGGGGTTGAGGCTTAATGGCGCGTCGACAACTTGGTCATTAGCGCCAACCTCAGTCACAGTGCAGTGGTCCGGGTGATAGTAGGGCCAAATAAAAGATAATTAAATTACGCTCTTATTAAGCCTATAGGTTAATTACTGCAACTTGAATTTCTGATCCCAAAATGCGTGACACTTGTTTTTGGCATCACAACTTGATCAAACATTCGCTGTTATGGGAGATTTGGTTTTAAAAAATAAACCTAAAGTAAATGTTTTGCATCACATTTAATGTCAGTAAATCATGTACAGATCTCGAAACCGAAAGAGGGTGTCAGATTCGTGAATCCTCTGGTTACATCGCTCATGTTTTATGGGGTCGTTGAGGTTTGAAGCGGAGTTGAGAGCGACATATCGCACGAGCAGTGATTGGGTTGAAAAGGGCCTTTGCTAGCCAGTTCATCGAGTGAATGGCGGCAAAGGATTGGTTGGCTTCAACTGATTGGATGAAAGAGAAAAGGGGTGAAATACGTTAGGAATAAAAGCCAATAAAATGCAGAACATAACAATTTCACTCGACGTCTCGAGTCACCTCAGAAGCATTATGTAGAGTGAATGATAACAAACATACTGTATGTAGTATTTACTGAGGAGTTAAGTCATCAAAAGACGTATTTTCAGAATCCCATGTTCGTCAGAACAAAACCGGCTACGGCAAACTAGAGAGCGGACAGAACCAAAATATCAAGGTGAAAGAAATTTAAAAGAGGCCAAGTAGGGACCTCGATCAGTGCAGCTTGCAGGCATCGAGACATCAGCCTGTTTTTACACGTTTGTGTCAAGCCGAAATAGTGCCGAAATTTGCAAATGATTAACTTTTTAGGAGTTCGACGTGTTCTGAAAATTTATTGGTATTGAGAAGAATATGGTTGCGCGCAGGTAGGCTGTTTACGGAAATGTAAATGGTTTCCCAGTTAACTATAGTGTGTGGGACTTGAACAAAAATGCTTGTGGCTGATATATTGGGTACATCTGTTGAGCTTTTAAAGTGCTGTGCTATATATAACGAATTATTGTTGTCATTGAGCTTAAAGTTTGACCTATGGTAAAGGAGGCCCTGGAGAAGTTTTTGCTTACTTTGTCCGATGTGTGTAGCTGTACGTGGGGGGGGGGATTGAGGCTTAATGGCGCGTCGACAACTTGGTCATTAGCGCCAACCTCAGTCACAGTGCAGTGGTCCGGGTTGCCACTGCACCACACATTACAGAGATATTATTCAAACCCCTAACCTAAATCTTGTCATACATCTGTACCTCCTGCAAAAATTGAAAAACACCGGACAGGAGGACAGACTTATCGCCCAACTGACGCGCAATGTCATGCGGAAGATGGAACCGACGACGAACACCATCAAGATGGCGACAATCAACAAGTAAGTGCCAGACCGTAAGTGGCCGTCGACACCAAGAACATTTTGGAGGGTCAACCCCCCGCAAAAGGAAACAGTGAGTAAGTCGGGTGTGACCAATTCGCAAACGGCCCAACACAACCTCCTCACGGCGACTGCGGCGACACGCCGAGTGCCACTCCTCGACAGTGCCTTTAATGGCCCGTAACTTATTACCGTCCTGTCTGTCCCACAAGGTTTGCCAAAAAGCGTGTAACCTCAGACGCAGAGTTGGAAAGGCATCTGAGGGAACAAGGCTGAGATCCCTACCGAGAGGGCCAAAAAGGGCCCCTTTCGCAGCAGAATCAGCTTGTTCATTCCCTGCTATCCCAACATGGCCCGGGATCCAGCAGAAAAGCACGGTTTTCCGCTGGCCAGGCCAGCGGGAAAGCAAAGCTTGGACACGTTGTGTCAAGGGGTTCCGAGGATTGTAATTCGCCAAGGACTCCAGGGCACTCATGGAATCACTAAAGACAATGAAATGCGCGCCCTGAAGGTCAAGGATCCATTCCACAGCCAAACCAAGAGCCAAAAGCTCTGCAGAGAACACAGAATAGCCTGATGGAAGGCGATGGGCAACCGTTACACCCTTACACACACAAGCACACGCCACGTCAACGTCGGACTTCGACCCATCAGTAAACAGGCGCTGATAACCGGAGTACTGAGAACTCAGCCGCCGGAACTCCTGTAAGTACCTTGCTGGTAGAGTGGAACCCTTCGGGAGGGACGCCAGAGCAAAAATGAAACTGCCACCTGGGACAAGCCAAGGGGCAACTGGCATTCTCCCAAGCCTCAAGACGCAGGGCATTTCAAAGGCTATCT
>JAHWFP010230420.1:11949-38728 GCA_023313725.1 Lithobius niger | reverse complement strand
GGGTGTAGGACTGTCCTTATTTAAGATACACAATTATGATTAGCATTGCTAGAAAGAATCCATCACCACCTTTTAGAAGAGCCTGAGTATGTCCATCTAGCCTAATTAGATAGCTCATAGGAGCACTTCGATAATTTGTGATAAGCATTGCTGGAAAGAACGCACTACCATCTTTCAGTTGTCCTTCCAGGAAAATTAGACAGCTCATACGAGCACTTTGACAGAGAAAACCGCTATACTCTATCGCTGCTACGCCATTATGACAACACCTTTTGATGGGCGGTCTCTACTTTAAGATACACAATTGTGATAAACGTTGTTGGAAAGAAAACGCACGCACGTATGCACCCCCCTCTTCTCCGGAATTCTGAAGCTAGAAAGGTGGCGGATGTTAGGAAATTAATCCGTATTTCGTTTAGGCTTTTTTCGAAGTTCTAGGTAATAGTTTTCCCGTCGAAAAAAAGCGAAAACGAACCTTTTGACCATTGTTGGAACAAATTTTTCGAAGTTGTTCGGAAGATCACATTTTTCTGCTGCGAGGCCGGTCCATAATGGTTGGGCATGTGGTCCAGTAATGCTGTCAGTGGGAATATGACAGCCCTCCTTCAAGAATCGGGCATGTACAAATCACTGGTGGCACGGTTGTTGAGTTGCTTTATGGATATTTGAATTCCAAAACCACAGAATACCTGTTTAGCAGTTAAATTACATTAAGCAAAGATACGAAAAAGATTAATTACTAAATCCTTAATTACGAAAAGGAAATATTGACAACAGAAAAGGGAGCCAAAAATATTTCTAGGTCTGCATTTGTATCATTTCAATTTGTAAAGCCATTCTCTGTTTCTCTCCTTATTTGTGGTAAAACATGAGCAGCTTTGGGTACGAGTTAGTGCGTTGTGTAGACCTAACTTACATTCAAACCGCACAAAATTGTTAACGAATCCTTGAGTTAGTCTTACTGATTCGTTCAGTGGTTGGCTATGTGTTTGCTGTCGTGGCTGCTCTGGCTATTTTTTTTTCCAGCCTCGGACAACGTAGATGGCTTCTTCAAGTCAAGGCCAACTGGGGTATAACTCGATCGATGGCTTTTTTAAGTCAAGGGCGACTGGGTCTTGCCTCCTGGTTCAAAAGATCCAACAGGTAGATACATAATGCTAACATTTCATCTTTGGAATGACATTAATACAGTAACAGCCGCAATAATTGTTATAGGCTAAATAGTTAGTTTATGAGCTGAAGCATTCTTTTTGGGTGTGATACGTCGGTCACTCCTAGTGGCATACAAGTTTCAACAAGAAATATCCTTGAGTGTCGATCCAACAAACACATGCAGAATACAGGCATTACAAGTATGGCATGACAGTTACAGACAAATAGGGACAAAATATGTAGTCATCTAAACCTTATTTAAAGAGGTGCAACGAAGAAACCTCGAGTGAGATAATACCTACGGAGCCAGCGATGTGGCTAGTCAACGATTAAGAAGTTAAAGCAAAAAACTGTTTTTTGGCCAACGATTTTCACCTTCATTTAAAAAAAATTCCCCAAAGGTGCGGGGTGGCATCCTGCACAATCTGACAAGGGACGTGTAAAAGGCCAACTTCCTACAAAAAAATCTTAGTTATACCCCGTTGCAAGGTTAGGCCAATCTTCCACCTGACCATGTTAAAATAATTGTTCCGACTGTTTCTGGTATAAGAAATATCAGCTTACCTTCGGTCACGGCGATAAGAACTGCCAGCGTCAAAGGCAAGAGTAACTTCATTTTTAATCTGTTTTGGAAATTGTTGGTCAAGTATCACCTGTACCAAGAATTGCCTGGACTAAGGAGAAGGTGCTGGGAAGAAACTAAAAAACTTCACTTTTATAGCACTGCTTATCAACATACACCTTGTCATAAGCCCAGATAAAACATTTTTTTTTGTCCTCTGGAGACTAGTCTGTATCAAATCAATGTAGACTTTGCTATAGATTCTCGGAAATGATAGGAATCCATTTTCAAAATAATTGGATGGAAGTTGTATTGTCCTCAACCAATAAATTTCAATCTAGATAACTAACAGTAGTTACCAACATTCCCAGTACCACAAACAGATTACAACTGAATATTGGCACCTCATTACTGTGAAGGAGTGGGGTATAGGGAAGTTAACCCTTTTTGTCAATGCTAAACCTGAAGGAATTTTTTGGTTCGGTTACGTAATTTGAACCAGCATTAGCTGGATTTCTAATTGCAGACAATTGCGCTCACCTTTAAAGTGGAACCTGGAGATCCCTTACAAAGCTTGCATGTGTTGGAACAATTTTTTTTGAGGGGGGAGGGGAAGAGACGGAAGTTTATCCTGTAACCATTGGGCAAAAAATTACTAATTCTGGCATAGCCAAACCTATAATAAGTTAGTAACACATGTTATTGGTTACATCATTTACATTTTGACATTAATTCTATTTTCATGCCTTCTGCAAATTGGTACAGGCAACTGTTCACGTTCACCAACAATAATTGTTTATTTATTAATTGCCTGTACGTCTAAACCAAAATAAAGAAAAAAATTGTAGGTGTGAAATTTGCATGACATTTAATGTGACAAAAATTAGAAAGCAGCCAACCAGTTTTCTTGTTCAGGCTGACTTTACACTAAATAACCATTGGGATCACTTTTCTTCAGTCCGTTCAGCACTGGCCTGGCATCAGGAAAGTTCCTGATGTTGAGGTGTCCAGTGAAGTTGTTGAACAGACTGATGAAACAAAAAAAAGCTATCTCCATGGTGAAGACTGCCCACGAGAAAATGGTGGAGCAAACGGGGACAAAAATAGATGTAAGAGTGAAACTGGACTGACAGTAACCGTTGCCCACTTGGAAGGAGTAAGTAATAGCCTGAAGTCAGGCTTACTTGAAAAATGATGAATGCCTGAAAAAACTAATAGGTAGGCCTTGAAGGGAGTCAAGAAGACAAGTGAAGTATACAAGGGCCATAAACGGGCTGCGGTGCCACGTTGTCCTTGGATGCCCTCGATGTACTTGCTGGGTAATAAAGCATGCCATGTAGCGTTGCAGCTCATGGTCTTTCAACAACATAATCGTTACAACTCAGTTCGCGCCAGTGCGGCCAGCTAACATCACAAAACGTTGTGCTAGAAACATAACAGCGTATATTGGAGAATCCCATAAATAATGTAAAAACTAGACTGAGCCAACACATGGTGAATGTGCGAAACAAAGTGGAAGATCACTGTACGGTATGAAGCACTTGGGCGACAATATCCAACTCGGAAAGAAATTCACCAGTGGCAATTAGCCTCCATGAGATGCATCAAATACCCCTAATGAGTATACAAGGGCCATCATATTCAAACATCAGACATTTTAAAATAGGGAAAGACCTGAAGCAACTACTTGTGAAAGAATGGAGACTAGGAAGAGACGCACAACCCGATAAATAGTTAAGTTTAGTTCAAAATACGGCAAAGTCTGTGACTTGTAGCCATGCCCCGTGGGGGAGTTAATGCTGCGGTATGTGCCTATCCAACATTGCCTTGAAGCAGTTAGTTGAGCAGGCCTTGCACAGGTCGTCTGGAAGATTGTTCCACTCCTCAATAACGGCAACAGAGAAAAAGTGTTTCCACGCATTAAGCCTACTGTGTAGCTTGTAGGAGTTCCCTCTTAAGTCAGTGGTGGTGGCCATCGTGAAGAACTCGTTTCGGCATACGAAAGTTAAATCAAAAAATTGCAAGACATGTAAATGTTTTTAGTGTGAAAATGAGCAATAATCAGTGGAAGTAATATTGAAGTTGATAGCGAGTTTCACAGTAACACTAGCAACGATGTTTTCCTTGTCAGTAACAAAAATCAAGGCTCTTACAAGGAAAATTGTAATTTTCAAGGTTTTTCAAGCATTGAATTTCGGTTTTACAATTTAATTAGGCTATTCAAGGTTTTACACGAATCTCGATGACTACACTCCTCAGCACCTTGACCAGGCTGGGAAAGGACTGCTGAAACGACCATAGCCAGGAATTCTAACGAAAAACTCTTTCGTTGCTTACTGAGGCTTATGGTAGTTGATGAGCAGACAGATTAATCAATGTAATCACATCGAGATCTTGTGCCTACTGCACCTTAAAGTGTTCCAAATCTACAGGCAGGAATTGTGTGGCCAAGAACCCTGTGGATCTTAACTGCTGGTGTCAAAAGCTGCCCCGTGACCAGTGAAAGATGGTACTGCTACAACCCATTCTCAAAAGAAGGGCTGACTGCGCTCCCTAAAGTAGGGCGGCTTGGGTCCAAAATTGAAGGAATCGTTCACTTAGTGTGAAAGGCATGAAATTTGGTATGGATGCACTTGAAGGGTAACTGGAAAAGATAGCTACGCTAGAAAGTTCAAACACCCCCCCCCCCCTCCCCCGGGAGGAGGGGTCACTGATTTTTTGGCTTCAATTCCTTAATCGTCAACAAATCAAAACCATAATGTGAAACAAAAACATTCAGCACACAATTCTGCACTGGATAGTGATTTTTGGTTTCAAAGTGCTCGTAAGCGCTCTAATAGCCCGAAATGGCCATGCTAACGATATTCCGAAAGGTAGGTATCTATTCTTTCCATGAATCCTAACCAAAATTGTTTAGCTTACATAGGGACCGTTCAACACCCATTTAAAGGTGAAGATTGTTATTTTCGATTTCAAAGTACTCTTGCGAGCTCTCTAACAGTCCGAAATGAACTTGCTTAGGATAGTCTGAAAGACAAGTGCGATATTAAATAGCCTGAAAGGTGGGAAGCTCTTCTTTCCATCAATCATAACCAATACCGTGTAGCTTAGACACAAATACATGCGTTACAATGGCACTTTAAAATCAAAAATAGCCGCTACGCCATTACTGCTCCACATTTGAATGTACGTTGGACTGTTCCAACTCAGCTAATTCGGTTAGAATTGATGGAAAGAAAACATCCCCATCTTTGAGAACATCCTAACACTTCCATTTCGGGATATTAGAGAGCTCGCGACAGCAATTTGAATTCGAAAATCTACATATGCTTTTGCTGCTACGACATTACCTCTCGACATTACCAGGACGCTCCCTAATGAGGCTATGCGGAGCGGCGATTTCGAATCAAACCAAACAACTAGAGATCGTCATGTAACCAGAGAAGCATCAACCTAGAGAGAGCCTGAAGAAGCTGCAGGGAGCAGTTGAAAATTAGCTATTTAATGAACTACCTACAGAGTGAAAATGAGCGTAAGCATGCCGGCAGTTTTTGTGAGGATGCTCCCTAGGCAAGCTAAAGAATTTTGGTTAGGACTGATGGAAAAAATAAATCGTCACCTTTTAGAATATCCTAAGGATGTCCATTTCGGTCTATTAGATAGTTTGCAAGAGCACAAACTATTTATCTATGCTGAATAGTTTTGGTTAGGATTGATGGAACCAAGAATTTATAGGGGAACGAATAGATCCCCTCCTTTCAGAATGTTCGATGCATGTCCATTTCAGTCTATTAGAGAGCTCGCAAGGGCACTTTGAATTTCAAAGTCGCCATACGCTTTCGCTGCTATGCACCACCACTCCACCTTCAACCTGGCGTAGGATGGTCCCAATTAAGCAAAACAATTTTGGTTAGGATTGATGGAAAGAACAGATCACCACCTCTAAGTCAAATTCGGTGAAAAAAAATGTAAAATAGGAGCATGTTTTCTTAATATAATATGCGATTCTGAATCAAATGATGTGGTCCCCAAATTAAACTTTTTTTCAGCCCCTATGTAAAAAAAAAATCCCTAGTTAGCACCCGTAGATAAGCAATTCTAATGAAACGGGACGTTTCGAAAGTTGAAAATTGACTAAACCTTCACAATGTTCAACTCGGGTAACCATTTCGTAGTGGATTAAGTACTACATGCAGGAACCAGGGTGCACACATTCCCCCTCCTGCTGGCCCCCCCCCCCCCAAGCCACACACCAGCTTTTAAAGTGCCTGAAACTCCATGTTTGATTAAGAGAATATCATTGCAACATTGTGTTGTGTACAGAAGGGTGATATCACCAGGAATAGGCTCGCAATAACCTCCCCCTACCTGGCTATAATGCGAATAGTCATCAATTTGTAACTTTCCTAAAGAAACAAAATGCAGTCGTAAGTGAGAGCTTTAATCACACACCGTTTGTATGTTCACATTGTTGCGCAACCATCTTGTAACATGCATCCCTTTATTGTTACGCAACCATTGGTAAATGACTGATTAGTTGAATTTTTATTTACGTGAGTCTAAGGACCTATTAGTCATACACTCAACTCTTAAACTTAATCTTACACTGTAAACCTAACAACCGAACCGTTTCATGAGAATTCACACTTCTTACCAGATCCCAACAATGGCCAACACCAACACTGATTAGTTTGTCTGGGCTTTTACAATAAATCTAAGTACCCTGGTTGATTGCCCAAGCCATTGTTGATTGAAATCTTTGGTTGCAACATGGGAAAGAAACGAAATTTAAATTTGTGAATTTCTAAACCCTCCCACGCATTTATCTTGATACCTTGAAGACCCAAACCAACAAAAATACAATGTTCAGATCAACCTGCATACATGTGTAAACTTTCTGCTGTTTAGGCCTTCTAATTTTTTGCTAGCATGAGCTAGCCATTTTAAAATAAGCCTGTGGTATTTAACATGGGTGAAACGTTACTAGCTAATTAAATAACAGCTAGCTAACTAGACAGAAACCACCCAAAACTGGTATAAGAGATGCCGCCATGTTTCCAAAAAGGGTCAGCCTTTGAAAGTAGTAATAGGAATGGTTCAACTAGGCAAAGGCCGCCGAGATTAATTCTATTAGCCATATTAAATGAACCGACTATTAGTTCAAAAGTTAAATGAAAACTACAATATTGCTAGACACAGTAGCAATCTTCAAGTTTTCATTATTAATAAATTATTATTTGGTAAGATTTACTTGACTAATAGGATTAACTTTGGTGTCCTTTCCCTGGTTGAATAATATCATTATCTTCAAAAGCCAACCCTTTTTGGAAACTTTGTGGCTTCTATTATACTAGTTTTGGTTTTGGATGGATATAACTTTCATAGAACTATGAACATACAAAAGATCACACTGGCTTATCTTCATCTCTACCTTTTTTCCGGAGGAATTTATGCCTATCAATTTTCTTGTTAACATTTTCACATTTGCCATTGCCCAATTAGCCGTAACATCAGCCAGATTGAAACGGTTTGGTTTATTGTATGTCTATGCTTCTCATGCTTAAGTTTCTTCCATCCCATTTTTTGTACACACTTGTTAACAAATACCGATTTTCTTACCGCTCACTTAACCATCACATCCCCTTCAGTTGCTCTTCCACAAGGTTAATAGACACATGTGTCTACCTTTTCCTTTAGAATTCATTGTCTATGAATAATTAGCTGTTACGGTACATCAGCCAAATTGAGAAATTCTTCTTTCATATTTTATGTAGAAATCCCTGAAGTTCACTTAATAAAACATCAGACCGCACAGCATAAATCCCTTGGCTTGTGGTGGTTTGTATTGTTGCATAGCCATAATCTAACATGCATCACTTTATTGCTACATGTGGGCACCTTAAATGACTGATTATTTGTCTTTCATTGCAGTCCAGCATCTAGTTCGTCTGAGCTTTTACAATAATTCTAAGGACCATGGTCGATTGCTGTTGCTTGAAACCTTTGGTTGCAACATGGAAAGTAAACGAAACTTAAATTCCTTGGTTGCAAATTTCAACATCCTCCCACACATTTGTCTTGATCACTACAACCCCCAAACCAACAAAAATACAATGTTCAGATCACCTCCCATTCCTGTGTAAACATTCAGCTGGGTAGGCCTTCCCAATTTTTCGCTAGCCATGAGCAATATGTATACAGGGTTTTACATGGGGGAAAATGGTAGTAGTTAACTACCGACTAATTAGCTAGACAGTATCATAAAAATGTTATTGATGCATCTTTCTCTCTATGAATGGTGGACACTCATCCTTTAACTTTTAGTTGTTCTTTATTCCTGCACCTTCCCCTTACATTTTCAACAATTTGAAAAATTTCAGAAGATGATGAAATTACTGGAATTTACCTCAACATTACAAAACATGCTTTTAGTTGCTTACATTTAACAGACAGATGTCTGCTAGTGAGACATCTCTTTAAGATCAACAATTAATCTTTTGACAATCGGTTGTCTATAAACGGATGATCTATTATTACTTGGCAGCGAAGCATTTTTTTTGCAGCTTTCTAAGCATTTTTGTATTGAAATATTTACATTTGTAAGTGTCAGTAAAGATAGCTTTATGTATGCATACATGTGTGCTTCCCTTTACAGGATCTTGTTCGCTGCAACAAATTGTGAAGACAATAGGTTTACAGAATTATCTTTTAAGTGATAACTTACAATCGATAATGCATTTTGATAACTTTTTACAAATTAAATTATATATGTCTCCAAGGTCGACTGCTGGATGAAACTGGACTAAATTCTATTAGGTAATTTATTATATCATCCAAGTTTCCACGTTTAACTTTTAAAGGTCGAGATTAGAGAAGATAAAATTTTTCCAGTGTTTGCGTTTTGTTCCTAACGAATATGTGGTAAGTCTTTTATTTTTTTTATTCAATACCAAATAATTCCAGAACCAGAAAAAAAGCCACAGTTTTTCATGAAATATCAACCCTCGTATCACCAGATGACTTTCACAAACTTTTTTTTTTCAATTCCCATAATGTACAGTAGGCGACAATGAGTTTATCCATGCAACAATGGAAGCTTCTAACAATAATGCTCACACTTCATGGAGTGGACAGATGAGTTGGGTAACAGTACTGATAAGCAGATGCTGGTTACCAGTGATTCCATTACAAGAGGTACGGGAAATCGAAAACCAGCAGTGTGTATTAAAAACGCTACCAAAGCTTGGTTTAGTTTGTAGCTTTTTAGTTATTAAAACAATATGCATGATTTTTTATGCATGTATGATTAATTTAATTTTTTTTTTATTCTTTTGTTGCCAGCAAAATCCCTTAAACAATAAAACATAGGTCAATAGGCCCCAATAAACATATTCTATTCCTTAAATGAAACACGGCAACTCATCGTAGCCTTTAACATATTTATTATTTTTATCACAGTGATCCAATCCATTGTACTCACTACGTGCTTGGTTTGCCTATTATAAAGTCGGATTGTTAAGATTCCCACTTCGGATTCTCTAAATGAAGTGAAAGTCGTAATGGTCTTCGATTATTTACCAAGCCCACCAAGCATTCGTTGTTATTTGAGAATAAGATCGAGACATGAAACTGCCGTAATTAGAGAAACGCATTATCGTAGCATAGGAGACAGAAATGAAGAGCTGTACTAAACGGGGAAAAAAAACTATCGTCGTGTGAATTTGCTTTTCTCTGCTTGGACTGCACAATACTGACTTTCACTACAGTATCCGAATGCTACGACGGGTGTTTGTTTATTCAGGAACGAAGAATTTATAGAGACCTGCTTACGGGCCATTTAATTTTTCTAACATTCGTTACAACAGGTCTCTAGTAATGATGTAGAATTCATTGGTGAATGGACGAACTCGTTGTCGTATACTGTACAGGTCGACGACTCTGATGACTGGGATGTGCTTGCTTATGTCGTTTACGGTCTGGGGTCACAAGATTTGCTCTGACCACTGGGACTGAGTTAGGGAACGGTCATTATGTATTGCCAGGGTGGAGGGGGAGGGGAAAGAATAAAAGAGAAAATTGGGGGTGAGGGTTATGAATTTTTTTTGTCCCCTCGAGGGAGGTGGAGGGGTCATAAATGTTTCAGGTCGCAAAAAAAAATACTGACCAAACTAGAATAAAAACATCAAAATACTAGGGGCACCTGGTTGATTTTCGTTTCTATTGCCTAACCGAAAATATTATTACCTGAAATTTATAGCATTCCTTCCTCTAATGCATTCTTCCCCTAGAGAAAGTAATTGGCTTCCCTGCCAGCTCGGTAGCTTATCCCACTGTGTATGCATGATACAGCCCTCTAAGTAAACGAAAGTAAATGACTGGGGACCTCGTTTCATCTTTCGTACCTCTCAATTGTTACTATGGTAACTCCAAGAGGGGGAGCAAGGCGGATACAGGTAAAGTATACTTTCGGTTAGGCAATAGGAATCAAAAACAATCAGGTGCCTCTGGTATTTTGAGATAAAAAAAAATTGAGTTGTTCAGTTCTGCACAAAATAATCTTACCATAAATCACAGAGGTAACGCTTCCTTAGCGTTTACACCATTTTGCTTTAAGAAGGAGGGCACTAATGCAGTTCTTAAAAAAAAAATGGAGAAAATCGAGGAAGTAAAATATTCCATTCAATACTTCCTTGTACACTATTTATTATTTAAGGAAGTTACAAGTTAAGACTTTGCTTAAAGAATAAATGGGAAAAGGTGAGGGTGTTAACACGGGCAAGATTTTTACTATTTTGCAATTTGGCCGATTTTAAAAATGCCAGGTGCCAGATGTTAAAAATGTAGGCATGGACTCGGTGATTTACGGTGTCACCAAATATTCAAACTCATTGGCTAAGATTAATTACCATAAAGTTACTTGTCTGTACAGTAAATCTCATTAACTCAAACTCAGAATTTATTGGCTACATCGCACAATTTTGAGCTATTTCTTTGGCCCTATACAAAACTGACCTCTCATCTCAAATACATATCGGTTTAACTCAAACTCCAGATTGTAATTTTATTGCTCGACACCACGCATTGTGTCGCTTTCATCACGTAAAAAAAATGTCTGCATTTTCTCTGATGAACTAGTACATTTCTCTATTACACAATCGTGTACCTTTAGGATAAAGCAATGGATTCCAAGATGTACTCGGAACTCCTAAAACTATAACGCTAGTCCCGTGTGAGTTGATGTTTCACTATAAACTCAACTGGATTACAAAACTCATGTCTGCTGTCAATGTCTGCTGAAGTGCTGTGAATGAAAACTACAATTTCTCTTATCGATAGCATCATTTTATTGCATAATCTTATATACATAATGCTACAACACTTATTACGGAATTGTTGCATCACCCCAACCCTCTTTGCAACACGTGGCTAAAAGTATGTAACTGGGCTATTTCAATTTGTTAAGTTACAGATGGTTTACTAGTCAGTGCCAATGTAACATGCACTATTATTTTTTTGAGCTTATCTCTTTCCAATCTAAGTGGTCCCCTTCCATTAAAACGTTGTGTGGCTGCATTAAATGAGACGAATCGATTCTGTAATGAATGAACTAACACCACTCGAAGGGAGTAATACAGACCGTAATTGCGTCTTAACTGACCCACTACGAGCACCTATAGCCAACTTTTTTTTTATTACATTGCGATGAGTTGGTCTGATGGCTTTTAGGTATGATCTGGCCCCGTCTTTTTTTAAGTATCTCACAATGTCACTCCTCCACAGCTGCTTATGACAGCTGCTTTCTGACAGCTGCTTATTTGTACATTCATCAGTGCCAATTTAGTGCTCCAAATTTAACTTGCTGTGTAAATCAATTTTACTGCAAGTATGTAATATGGTCTACGTACGGCACAGTATGTTTTACAATGTTTAGAATATGTATTGGTATCATCTAATAGAAACCAGAATATATCCCTGATGCACATGTCTGAACACTTCATGCATTACATGAATCAACACTTACAATGGAATGGATAGTTTACTGAGCTCAAAGCAGTTGTTAATAAATTTGATATTGTTGAGGATTACAATACACATAGTGAAAAACGCGCACTTGCACTGGAGTACAATATCAGTTTTTGTGGTGTGTTAAGAAGAGGGGGTAGAACCTGCTTAAAATGTTTACAGAAGACCTTCCAAACCGTGTAGATCTTAAGTTGATAGCATAGATTTGGCCTCAAATAATAAACCAAACACAAATAAAGTCTTGAGAAAACTGGAAAATTGTCACAGCTCCGGCTTGACGAGAAAGCTTGTAGGGAAAACTTTCTGGTAATGCACTACACCTGAAAATATCATTCAGGGGAATGCTCCCATTTGTAATGAGAAAAAGGGAGGGTGGGAGAAACAGTCGAGTTTACTGTGCTTTTTTAACTGCTCCAGGATAGAGGACAATAATTTTACCACGAAATTTCTAGGATCTTTTAAATGTCACAATCAACGCGAGCACACCTCCAACGCTCTTCTCTTTGCTTGAAGCCAAAACCCTCTTGCACGAGACATCTGTACAAACCATCATTCCGGTCACGGTGAACACTTAAACTGGTTGTTAAGTAGAATGTTTTTTTTAACCACATCTAGTCTAACCTTGGACAAATTAATCTTCGCAGAGACGCTTTACCTACTGCAGCTACCATGTTACCTGCAGAGGGGAAGAACTCTTGAACGGCTCACATACCAGGGATGCATGAAACATACAGTAAGGCATGTATCGCAAATAGACTTGTACTGTTTCAACTGTGAGAAAGTCATCGGAATCTTGTCTACTAGTGTGCCATGTACCGTACTGGACCGATTGTAAGGCAGGAGTGTGCCACACCAGGTCTCAACTGGATACCGATACTTTATTATTTTGAGTATTGATATAGCGATACTTTCTCGATATCGATCCTTTCTTTGATAGTTGATACTGATATTTTTTTTTAATACTGACAAGATACTTTTTTTTTTAAAGCAAGTAGTTGGAATAAACGAGGCCAACTGACTTCATCCTGTTGAGTGGAAAATATGCTTATTTTTAAGGAAATATACTTTGGAGACAACAAATACAATTTTTTTCACGCCGGCGTAAATTGGCGCGCCAATATTCGAAGGGTAGCGGGAATTTTAGATAGTTCAGTCAATTTTAGACAGCTCCAACAACAGCAGCAGCATTCCCGTAAAGCATGCAGACAAAAATCTGAATATTTCTGTTCAGTTGTTCAAATATATTTAATAATGGTAAGCAGTGCAGATCTCAATGTTACAGTTTGATTGTTATTAAAAACAAACTTAACTGACCATCATTGTTGGCTGATTATATCTTTAATTTCAAATTTTTTAACTACACTTTCACAGCAATGTTAAATGTAATGTTAAATACAATGACGGAATTCTCGCAGCGGCGGCGCACCGTGAAAGCAAACTTATCAGTGTGGTGCAATGTCACGGCCGACATAAACATGCAGCCCAAATGCATGCATTAGGATTTTCGCTAATTGGACGTTTTTCTTGCACTTGGGACTCCAAAACGAAAGCATTGTTTAAATCAAGCTGGTGGGTCATAGTGCAAGGAGCACTAAATCGTTAATCAAAAGCAACCAGCAAAGTAATGATAATAAATTGGCATTCTTAAATAGACTGCAAACAACTGTAGCTTATTCTGCTGCACTAATCACCATTCTTGCTGGAATTTTAAGGTCAATTTGATGCAAACTATTTCCACAGATAAACCGTAAATCGTTTATTAAAAGCCCAGTTGAAGCTAAAGCCCACCCCCCAAAATGCTGTAAAGTCAAAATCATGAAATAGTGGAGTTAAAGCCCACCCCTGCAAAGTTATATGATGTGAACAAAGATAACACTGCTTGCTATGTTTACTGGCCCCTTCTCTCTCCCTGTAGTAATAGTGGACTCTTCCTTTAGCTCCTAGCACCTACACAAAGCCTGGGCATCTCTCACCTAAGCCTCCTCCCTTCTTTACGGCAATTAAAAGGATGTAAAAATTGGTCTTCAGAGACCAATTGGTCTATCAGAGATCAAAAGCTTCAAATTTTCTGTAATAGAAGTCCAGAAAGGTTAGAAAATTGATAATGCTTGATTTAAAGCCCACCCCCTATTTTTGCCAAATTAACTGCATAAGCCCATGGGCGTGTAATCCACGATTTACGGTATAAATACCTCCACTTACGCGCCCAAACCTCGTCTTTTCGTCTTGCGCTTTGTGGTCACATGGAGGGTTACAGCGATCATGCCGATTTTCGAGATGAAGGCTTTGAGGACCGTGAGAATAATCCGTTAGAGGAATTCTTTAGGTCCTTTTTTTTTAGTTATATTTTAGTATTTGATAAATAATTCAAGAACTATTTGAGCTACTGACTACTTCTTAACACCAATGGATAGCTCTCAAAAAGACGATTAGAACGGTGGATTCAAACTTTAAATATCTGTCAAAACTTAGCAGAGTTGAGGATTTGGAAGTGAATATAAAACGAAGATGTAGTTTTAATAGAACAAATTAAAAAAAATACCATCTAACATTCAGGTCAGTACGGGCGTGTTTCGTGAATTAAACTGTGTGTGCGCTATTTGTGTTATTTGTCTTGAGATTAACGAAGCATGTATGATACAGATATGAAAACTAATGTTGCATGTATGTGTACAGTCAAGTGATATTCAACATTTACCTTATTTTGCACGTGCACCCATGGTGTGCGAGTCACATTAAATTTCAAGACTATAGTAGCACGATGGGGCTAACCATCGCTCTACGTATTAGGGATCGTCCAAAAATCGTCGGAACAGTATCGGCACTGGCCAATATTTTTTATCAAATAAGTGGATCGGTATCAGACTGGTTTATTTGTCCGATTCGGCTTCGCTACCAAACGATCCTTGGGCACTAGACGCGCTGACACCTGAGAATAAGTTGTTGTTCTTAAGCAAACCATGCCCATCCTAAACTTTGATTACTAAATACACTATACTAATTTCTAGTATATTAAGTCTAAGTTCTTTAGCTCACACTTGTATCGCAATAATAACATTTTGTAATGCCTTGAATAAATAAATGGTATTAAGTTTTATTTTCTATTATACGTAACAAGGATAATGGAAAAAACTGGTAACCAGTGTTTACTACTTTTACTGTAGTGATTCGATGACACTATCAGAAAAATTACGCAATTACCACACTGGGAAGAAAAAGGAACAAGGATAATGTTTTATTTCTTAATTCTTATTAAGTGTATAAAATTTTTCTTAGTTAAATATCGGGATTGGAGCGGCATGACAATCCTCGGCATCGGATCGAGTCGGCAAAAACCAGTATCAATCGATCCCTACTACACATGCGTCAATTCATTTAAATGGCAGGCTGGCAATGCTCTCTCAATACAGCAAAGCCTGCCATGCCCCTAGTGGCTCCAATTTCCAGATGCCAACAGTGGAATGTAATAGCCAGTAAAGTGTCCTACAAGAGTAATTTGTGCAAGCTTTACTCCGCGATTACCTTTTTCATTAATGAAAGAAAAGATACTGTCACGGACAATTAAACTGGTGAACTGATACGTATATATTGGCTAAAAATTGGAGAAACTCAAACTCTCGGCCAAATATGGCAGAGATCCCATAAAAATAATTTGAGATAGCGCTAGAGAAACACTTGTTTATCTTTGCATGGGTATGGGTTTAGACCAAAAAAAAAAAGTTTGGTTCTCAGGCATTTTGCCCACATTTTAGTCACCTACAGGCACGACTTTTATTTTATTCTTTATTCCCACCTAAGTTGTACCCATCATATTTTTTCTATATTGACAGCTAAACAAAAAGTGAAGGTGGGCAATAATGAGTCTGATAGGAACTTATTTTTTAAATAACGTAGATGCTTTGAGTAGTGCTATAAAGCATCATTCCTGCTTTTTTTCTAGAAAACATTTAAACCAATATTTTAAATATTTAAAACTAACCCCACAAATTTGAAAGATGGGATTGTTTAGCGATCACAATGGTAGTCTGCCATATCTTTCGTTAAGACTGCCGTCAGTTTTTCCAGACACATCACTTCAAAATTACTGCTTTTAACCGATTCTTCAATCAAAATTTCATCCCCATTTAATTTGGAGGGGCATCATGATCGCGTTACAGAGTGGGAGTAAGGAAAGAGCTCCCACCATTTCACCGTTGCCTACTGTATGTAGCCATGACATCGAAGCGCAACACACATGCGATTTATGCTCTCGGTTTGGATTTCATTTACCACTGCAGCGTAAGCTGATAACAGGAAGAACTTCATTTCACAAAAAGGTTTTGAAAAAACAAATGAATACGTACCAAAATCGCTCCAAATTACGGCCAAAACTGAACTGCAGCAAGCAAGGAGCCCCAGCCATTTAAGCAGCTACGACAGTGAAACACAACATGCTGCGCCTACGGAGCTGGTTTTCCACTAGTATAGATTCATTTAGTGCTACGGTCAATGCCAATCATAACAAGAACATTATTTTAGCGGAGAAATTTTACAAAAAGAAACTGAAATAAGTTAATACGTGTCAAAGTCACGTCAATTCATGCTGAAACTATTGAGGATTTTGAATTGTTGGATGCACGAACATTCCTGCTGATTTGGCCACAAACTTTTTCCACTGACGAATAAAAAGGGTTTCACCCAAAGTGTTTTTCACCACCCGCATGCACCTGAGAAGCGAACTTTTTTTTCGCTGCCTCTCTTATCAGTCAGTCACAGCCTTCTTTAATACTTTAAGAAATACATCATTAACCAAAAAGTAGGCACAAATGTTAACTACAATAAAAATGACTAAATCGCAACATTACCAATGATCGTGTAGTTATTTATCATCACTTTCTTTTCCATTATTTGAAAAGTATGTTTGGTAAAGAAATACCAAATGCGAGACCAGCTTAAGTCGTCTGCATATCTACTAGATCTCAACTCACATTTTCAAACGTATGTTCTGGACACGTTAACGCGATCTTTTTGCTATAGCACCATTGTAAATGATATACAATCACTTGTACAATACACTAAAGTCGTGAACTAAATTACTATCTTGTATTGTACGGGTCAATTACTAAAACCTGTTACACCTTCGGGTAAGTCTCGATACACCCATCCATCCCCACAAGCCTTAAAATATTTCGTTGGAAATTCCTCTTTTGCTTCAAGTCGTTGCCTCTCTTCAGCACGTTGACGATCCTCTAACTGAAAATAACAATCAATAAATTATGGTCGCAAAAAAAAAGAAAATTAATTCCTTAAAAGGCATTCTTAACGTGAAAGAGGAATGAATTAAAAACTAAGACACAGCTTTGTTGAAATTACTTACACATTTTTTGTGTGTTGTTGCAGCCTCAATGTTGCCAGCTCGCAGCGATGATGTTACACCATACCATAATTTACGGGACTCAAAATCATTCTGTATATCCAGAGGACGAACACGCTTTTCTAGCACAGACAATCGGCTTGTGTCGATTATTTTAACTTCACCCTGGAATGTTATTAAAAGATCACGTTAACATCACTCAAGATGCTCATAATTGTGAACTACTTGTTCAGAGACAAAAAAAAAGTACCATCTTAATTCACACCGTCAAATTAAAATCTACAGTACGGAATTTAGGTTTTTTTCAAACAGTAGTTTAACAGTCTAAGCGGTCAAGTACTCGAATGTCTACAAAAAATTCAAAAGGCTTCCAGTCAATCAAGCTGCACCGATACAGATTCTGTACTTATACTATAGGATCGGACTCGGCATTTACATTCCAATGCTGAGTCCGATATTAGGCCTAACAGGTTTGGCAAACAAGACCAACACAGAATACACCGAATTCTTAAGATAAAATGTCTTTCCTTACTTTATGAAAGAGGAAATGCTTAAAAACCAGTAGTCCACGTTTACAATGGTGATTCACTGGAAACGGCAATGGAAAACAGGAAAATGCACACTAACACCACATAAGTTGAACGCACTAATGTTTGCCTTGAATTTCTGGTGAAGACACAATACAGTACTATCTTTTAAAAGTCTAGCATGCTCACATTCACATTGACCTTCATCAGAAGATACAGTAGCAAACGCGAAGTTAACATCTCTGCAACACACATTTGAAATTCGCGTTATTCTGCAAGAACCCCTTTTCTCCATACAACCGTATTGCTGGGCTTTCCACTGTCTATTGAATTTTGAGGAGAGCTCACGTCAAACCAGTACGTCGACGTTGCAATAAGAAGGGCCTGTGAGATTCATCAGCAACAAATTGTTCTCATTGCCATGGGCTCAAATGCCCTGCGATGGTTGTCAGAATGAGAGTTGATCTAAAAAGCACGAAAGTTTTTTCCCCATGAAGTGACGCGTTTCATCTACTGGAGAGGGAAAGCAATGCCGTTCTTCCCACTCCCTTAACTGTGGCACTGGCTTTACCGAGAATTCACCCTTTGTACAACCTCCTTTTTCTGTGTTTGTACTGAAGTTTTGAGTTGTGTATCCTGCTTTTGAAGATATGTAAATAAACAATTACTGTTTATTTACAAATTGCAGTATCGGACTCCCAGAACTTGACAGGAATCGGGATCAGATCGGTAAAAAGTGGTATCGGGCAATCTTGCTATGTAACTGTTAACCATTTTCGGTACTTAACTAGCAAACTCTCCGAACTGTTTCGTACTGTTCTTGCCCAAACCTGCTAGTAGGTATCTATCCAGATATTCTCTCTCTCTCATTACCCAAAGGCCAACAGAAACAAAACAGCCCATTTCGGATGACACAAAACTCAATTCATTGATCAATGTTACCCAGATCGAATGTAAAACTGGACATGACAGGCTAGGCTCTTAGAATTATATTATAGTAATTAAATTGAAAACACAATTCACAACTCCTCTCATAGACAGCATGTGGGCTGCGTGAAGGTGGCATGGAGGAGGCAGAGAGAGAGAGCAGAGATGAGCAGTCAGCATTTCTCATCACTTGGATTAGCTTCACAACTAGCAGCTGTGAGTGGGGGGGGGGGGGGGGGGGGGGAAGAATTTGGTCCCACGATGCTCGTGCAATAGGATGGGAGTGACAGTTTTCTTGCTGTTCTTGAGCAGTTTTTTTTTTAGGCTTTAGAGGAAAATGGTGGTAGCACTGTACTCCCTGTCGACTAGAATAGTGTATGTTTATAAGGTTCACTATACAGTAAAACTCCAATTATCGCTGTAATTGGGACCAATAGGTTAGCTGATAACTGGAGTGAATGGCCTATTTTGTGTTTTACTTCCTAACAGAGGCGTACAAAAATTAATTATGTTACTGATAGGGTAACTACTTTTATTTTCAACGCACCTTAATTACCAGTAAGTTTAAAACCATCTGAATGTTTTAATGGTTGGGCAACATTTTCTCTATGGAGGAAAATGGAAGGTCGTGGATAAATAAACAAAGTTTTACTGTAGTTAAATTAATGATCTTCTCAACTGCTACCAGTTACTTCACGTGCTAGAAGTTTCCGTGTAATTTGCTAAACGTTTAAACGACCTAATTAAACATTCGGTTAACCGAAAACCATGAAAAAATCTCGCGTAATGACAACAACTCAACAAACGTAAGATAAAAAAGTCTACATAAAATTCAATTAAGTCCGTTTAACTAATGTAATTTAAAAAAATTAACTTAAAATAAAGCGGGAATCTACGAGTTGGAATTTAGCTTTGTTTAACCATCCAGTGGCTGGTTGTTTTGAACAATTTGTTGACAATTATTTAAAAAAAGTTTAGTATCGTTTAATTGGCTTACGTGGTAATAATATTTCATCCATTCTGCAGTGTCCCGCTACGTTTCCGGTGAGCGCGGTTAAAACCTGGCGGGACTTAGCCTAACCGAGCTGGTTTCGATTCACCACCAAAACCGGAAGTTCAGGTTTTACGGCTGCCGAACAAGCTCGATGCAGCGAAAGCGGCTAATATTCTGGGAGTTTTAACGTTAACTAGCAAATAACGTCCCAAAATAACGTTTATTGAATTAAAACTTTGTGCTGTTGTGAGGTAAATAACCAGATTCAGTTAATCGTTTAACAGTATAGAAAAACATACACACGTAAAGTTTCGTTTAAATGGATAACCGTTATAGCACTACTTCACGCGAAGGAATAATTTACTTATACAAGCAAGCAGGGTTTGCACAAGCCTCAAAAACTCAAAATGCTTGAAAATTTGCACGTAACCTGGCGGAATTGTTTAATTTGGAGGAAAGTGTACGTAGAAGTGGGATGAGGATAAGAACTATAAACAAGTCAGTTTTATTTCAAAGATTTGTTAAAATAGAAAATGATCAACGGCATTGCTTGCTTTGATGTTTACAAGAATATCTCTGCAGCCCTATTAAGATTTAAAATTATAAGTTTTCATTTGTTGATTGCTTCCAATGAAAAATCACTATTTGCAACATCTATGTAGGTTTGCGAGAACGTAATATCCATTTCACACATGAAAGCAAACATTCAGTACAATGCAGGAAAGTACATTAAAAAACCGTTACTGGCTATACTATGAAATTCACTCATCGTAAAAGGGTTTCCAAAATTCAAAAACGCACTTACCAAACTGGATTGTCTCCAGTGTTGAAAGTATGCATGTTTGAAGTTTTGAATCTATTTTACAAGTAGTACCTTAAAATAGTCCTTTATGAAAAGCTTGAAAAAAATGTTCCTTGAAAAAGGGACATTTTTCAGTTTAAGACATTGGAAGCACTTTGTTTTCCTATTGATCTGGTTATGTTCTCCAAGTGTGACTGAAAAAGGTATTTTAAGTTTGTATACAAGACATTACTAACTATGACACCCTACAAAGTGTCTGGCCAATTTTGTTTTTTTCATTGTTTGTTGTATACTTAATTGGGAGAATTCAAAGACTTTTATTATAACATGCTGGCAGATACACCATAAAGGTAGGACCAAGGCCCATCAGGAGAGTACGAGTAAGAACATAATGCCGCAGAAAGATTCACAGTAAATAAGTAACATTTGAGCGCAATTTTTATTTTTCAGCGGCAGAAACCTCTACACTCTGGTGAGATACCCTACAATTCACATTTCATTTTTAGGCCGTTTAAAAAGGAAAGTTGGTTCGCAGCCTTCCCCGCACCTTTTTTGGCAAGAAACAAAAAGAATTGGCACGGCACAAATGTATTTTCCCGGAGCAAAATTCCAATGTTGCTTGAATACGAGGGTTGTTTTGATATCAACCCTAGTATTGTATCGGTATCGGACTGGAATAATCCATTTTCATAAGATACAGGCAAACACAGTAGATTGCATGTGCAATTGTGAATTTGCTTGCCGGTATCTGTGATGGATTTTAAAAAAAGTAGTATCGAAAGTTTCATTCAGGAATAAAAAAAATGTGACTTGGGTATATTAATACATTTTTTTTTTTGTTACAGCAAAATAGAACAACTATTTTAGAGAACATTAGTTGTCTTAATCTACATTACATTTAAAAGATTAATTCCCTTGAGAATATGGATTACAGCCGTAATGAACAATTGCCTCCTTCGCATCGCATTTCAAGAAAATTAAATACAACCAACTTACTTTTTGAAATGGCTGTAGGAATTAAATTTACTTACATCAGCATAAGTGAACTCAAGCACACCATTCCATTCGCCTTGAACTCTGCATATAGTGGCCCCTTGAGGATTTTTTACTTCAGCCGTCACTTTATGGAGTTTACCACCGTAGAAAGGCTACAGCACAAAACAAACCATAAACAACAAGCAAGCGAACTATCAAATTAAAATTATTGCATCGTTACATTAACAGACAAATAATCTGCCCAAATTTTTTTTATGACACCCTGGAACTTCCACGTTAAACTGTTTAAACACTGTAATAGTAGCAATTGTAATCACAACATAAACAAGTGTAAATGTGTAACACTCGATAAAATTGAATAGTGTAACGTGTGTTCAACGTAGAAGCCAAACTTGAAGTAGTTAAACCTTATTTAATACGGAATAAACATGACAAGATTTGGGTTACACTAACGTTCTTTTTCAACACATGAATCAACGAGAATTGAACACTGGACTCTGAAGCCCTTGACTTTTATATGCTCCGGTCGGATCCAGAGCTCCACTGGACAACCAATCAGCACATGAGTTCGTTAACCTATCCAGTTCTTGGTTACAAAGTTTTTACCAAACGTGGCCAACAATACTAGGCCACGTTCTCCAGCACGTCCGCTCATGATTTTGGCGCAAAACCTAAAAGTCCTTGCTGTTAAACAATGGTTTTGGCGCAACAAGAGTCAACTACCGTTTCAAGCACACAAGTAGGTATGAGGGTGAGCCAATGTCCATTATAATAGGCAGTTGTAAAGTTGCCTTACAAAAATCCTCAATTTTCCAGCACCCTAGGGAACAGTGGGATCGGTGGCTTCATGATAGTATTAGCCTAAGTCATTAACAAAATTAAACTTCTTCAAAATTACTGATTTTATAACAAACAGTCGACCACGACTGAATCTGGCATGGATTTAGTCATTCGTGTCTGTTCATCCCAAATCTTGAATGCCATCAATGTGGCATGTTTGCCCTTATGAGCAGTCACGTGACGCAAGAGTTAGTCCCTTCCCCGTAATGAGTAGGTATTTCCAAGAACAGCGAAAGTAGAAAAAGAAAGTAAATACTCCGAAAGAGTGCATGAAAGCTGACAGCTACTCCACTCCCCTTTTCAGGGGCGAATCAAAACGGGCAGAGCCCTCTATCCGTGCGTGAGGAATGTAGCGAGTCACCAACAAATAGTACCCATCTACAGAGTGGTGTATGTCATAACACCACTCTATAGATATCTTGTAGATTAGTATGCAGTAAATTCTACAAGTTCAGTACTTAACTTGTGGAATTTATGTACAATTTTGTACAATTTACACACCTTGGTAGACGGCATCACGTAGAATTTGCGTGTAATTTAGTATAATTTACGCATCCAAATTATTTAAAGTCAAAGCCTCCAAACGCACTCTCCATCTTGGTTCTCGTCCTACGCCACCACTCACAATGACATGCCGTGACCTTGAAACGACACTGACACAAGACGTGTGGGGTGGGGGGAAAGGTGGTTGTGAAGTCGCCTGGGGATAGACAGTCTTGTGGTGGTAAAGGGAGGGGATCTGTCACACAGGGGTAGTGGTTCCGTAGGAATGATGTCACATAGGATGGAGTGATGTTACTTCCCACGAGAGACTTTTTTGGGGAGAAGGGGTGCCTGTAACTTTGCTCCTATGGTATTGGCTGTTTAGCACAATTTGTCTGTAAATAAATCATCCCAGGATATGATTTTCTGGTGCAAAGCCTAAGGCCCTACATTGTCCGCTTACAGTAAATTATGTATTAAACACCCACGTGAAGCTAAAGCCCCCTCCACCTCCACTCCCTCAATGTGTTTTAAGGTCAAAATCATGAAATAATGGAGTTAAGTCCACCCCTTAAATCATGGTCTTTCTGTTGCAAAGTTAACATACATTTAATGAATTAAAGTTTCCTCCAACACAATTCAAGAACGGAAACATTTTTGCCACCATTTTCTGGACGGTCGAGTCAGGACATGCGATTTAACTCACTTCTGAACAGAAAATGAGTGGTCATTCTCCAGGTAACAATGGCGTTGCAGGGTGCAACTGCATCCAAGCCTGTAGTTATGAAGACCTGTGTGGTTAGAAATTAGTTTAAACTGAGTTATGTTGGATTTTGGAGGAATGAAGATCTAATAAACTAAATTTGTGAATAAATGAGCGTAAAGACATTGCATTACTGCCAGGTTGAATACAGATCATGGACGCAAGTGATCGCATAATCACCGACTTTTCCATGATGGAGAAAACCTCCTTTCTGGACAGAAGTAAGGTCAGAAAATAAATAAGTTATGCTTTTTTTAACGTTCATCCCGGATTTTGAGAAATTAGATACATCAGCCCATGGGTATAAGGACTTTTTTCTGTGCAATTTTTGTTGCATTACAATAGGACAAAAGCACATACAGTGCAACCTCAGTTATCCAAACCCCGATTATCCAAACACCTTGATTATCCGAACTCCCTTTTTTTGGAAAATATTCAAGAATTTGCCGATTTTTAGAGAAGATTAAGAATTGACCTTACCTAATTTCTGCTTCTGGAGTAATTTTTATTACAAAACACTTTTAGCGCAGTCTTGTACATTCACACACTTTTCATTAACCCTAAAGCTGAATGAAATAAAAGTTGTATTCCTTTATTTTGAATGTGAATTGCATTATTTACCCGAACTCCATTATCTGAACACCTCTTGGTCCCAATTACAGTGGAAAAGATATGTTGGATTAAAAATGTTGTGTAAAATGTTCCTTACACCCATGTTGAGATTCACACAATAAGTATGATAAACACACTGCTTTATTGCCCACATCCGTGGCATAGTTAGGACCTGAAAGACGTAAGAAGCCAAGAAACCCGGTGCCAAGGCTCTTACACAAAGTTATTTATTGTTTACAGGTATAGTTCTAACAGTCTCAAAATTTTCTAACACTGACATCATGGCGGGTCGGGGGAGGGGGGGGGCACAGAAGCTGAGGCGATTTTAGAAATTTTCACTGCTGTAAGTGTCGTTTTTGAAGTCCAAAAATGACTTTCTTCCAGTTGGTCAGTGTAGTCCAGTTTGTTCCCCACCTCTTGACGGGACCTGAAAAATTTATGATCCTTCCTTCATGATCCCCCCCCCCCCCCCCCCCCGATAAATAATGACCGGTCCTCATCCGTGCCTAAGCTTATAAACTAAAACATTTTTTTTCTTCTGGATTTATGTGTTGTGTTGACGGGTCATAAATTGTGTTGTGGTGATTGGTGGTGTGTTGTTCTACACGGCGACCACACCCCTCTAGTTAGCACCCCTCTGTACCAATGAAAGGAAGATTTCTGTCTTCTAGTTTTGAGGGGTGCTAACTAGAAAAGTTGGAGACATCAGTTTTTTGTGGAACACCCTGTATAATAAATATATCGATATCCCCCCCCCCTGTAGGCACCACTGCCCAATTAGTTCGGATAATTGAGGTTCTACTGTATTTGTGGTGGTACATACGTTACAAAAACAACAAACGCCCAATGAGAATTAAATAAATGTCACGTGACGTTCGTAGTCTCCCAGAAACATTTGGTGACCATTCATGTCCCTCGATGGGTTAAACTAACAGTGTCAAATAAATAGTTTACACATGAACGAAAGAAAAGGACAAATTAAGCTACACAGTTGATTTCACAATTTCTGATTCTTATTTTGTCGTGAAGCCGGTTTCGAAAAGGAGAGTGTGTTCCCTACAGATTCATATTGCAGTTTGTCATCTAGTGACACGATGTCCATAACCAAATGGTTTGCCATCTCCCTTTGGGTCCTGGTATTCGGACGGTGGCACTCTGTTCTAAGCTGGTTCCAGTGGAAATACTAGCGGTGATAGTGGCTCATCTGGCCTTCGGCTGGAATACTGCTGTTCTAAGCCGGTTGAGCTGCTGGCAACGGACCCGTACAATTTACGGGAGTCACTTTATCGAGCTGTATGTCAGTCCGCGTGGTGCATTGATCGCTCCTGGAGCGTTCATTCACTAAAGGCATGTGTCTGCTACAATTTCCCGCCAATTTTGCCCACGTGACTAGTTTCTAGCCAATAATATTTAATTTTTTCCCGAGCTATGTCGTGTTCGTTCGCTGCCCCCGCGAGTTCCCCCCAAAAAAGAAAAAAAGATGGCAGCCATTGCATCACGTAGCGACTCTCCCGATTCGGATTTTAATTTACATCGTGCACCACTTTAGACCGAGGTAAATTAGCAAATTATGGACGTCTTTGAGAGATAAAACTGTAAAGAGAACTGTGATAACGTTTTTTTTTTATTGAAAAATGATCGGTAATTCGTTATGTGAATCGAAATACGATGCGTCCGATTGGATCGGAGCACGACGCGATAAGAATGGCCGCTGCCGACCAAGGAGGCCCGGCTCGCCGCTGCCGACCACGGAAGCCTGACCCGCCGCTGCCGACCATTGAGCCCCGGCCCGCGGCAGCCATCCTGCTCGTCTCGCGTCGCTTGATCGGTTGCCTTCTATTTCAATCCATTACACCGCCATATTCGCAAATTCAGGATTGGATTAGAAGTGTTAACATTTGAGAAATGATTTTTCTTCCTTGGAGTTGTATTTATTTATTTTTTTAACAATATGGATTTCGGAGATTTACACGATGTAACTAGTCTGAGTCGGGAATAGGCTTAGCCTACGCTTTGCTGAAGTGCTTCGTCACTCGACCACTGGAACAACTGAAAATAAAATACCTTTTTTTTTCCAGCCCTAATGAAGGAGAAACAACTCATCTCATAAGATTTTCATTAAGAATAGCTTGCCACATGGATGTAAATAATTAAGGCTGTGTGATTACGTGCCCGTTTCTACAAAATAGACCCAAACTTTGTTGAAAAGGAAGCTGCCACTCCTGAGAGCGATTAATGCACTACTGACAGACGTGACAATTTTATTTAAAAAAAAAAGTTTCACACATTTTTGCTTAATTTTTGGTGTGAAGAAGGATTAACAGATATATTATTACGTTTATGAAAAAGAAAGTACTCTTTCAGCATGTAAAGTTGTCAAAATTGCTCTTAAAGTCCGTACTACGTTACGTTATTTTTATATTTATAATATATTTGCCATTTTTTACCAAAAAAATATACCGTATAATTTTTTGTGTGAATATTCGGGTTTAAGACCTAAGTATTACGAACTATTTAAAAAAAAAATTAAAGCCTCAACGACGTTTTCAAAGGGAGTTACATGAATTTTAATGCTGATGCGCAATCATTTCTTGCGCTACAAATAGGCCTAAATTTTGTTAAGCAGAAGGAAGCATTTTTGGTGTAAAGAAAGATAACAGATATATCATTAGGTTTATGCAAAAAAAAAAAGTACTCTTTCAGCACATAAAGTTGGTCAAAATTGCTCTCAAAGCCAGTACTATG
>JAHWFP010230420.1:0-11549 GCA_023313725.1 Lithobius niger | reverse complement strand
CAAGCCTAGTTCCTTAAATCCGCCACTGGTTAAAGCCTAAGTATTACCAGCAGTTTAAAAAAAAAATGAAGCCTCTACAACGTCTTTAAAGGGAATTACATGAATTTTAAGAAAGACGTGCACTCATTTCTTGCACTGCGAAAAACTGGCTAGTTTGAGCTAGCAGGTGCTCTTTTTCTGGCTGGCGTCAGAAGGGTTAACACCCACCCATTTTCTCCATAACACTCTCGCAAAAGGCAAGTAAGCACTCAGAAGCCATTAACACGCAATTTACGGTAATTAAGACAGTATACAGCACCACTCCGTCTCTGAGACAATTTTTTTGCAGTCTTTTTCTAACACTTATGTGAACTAAAATCCTCAAAATAATAATAAAAAAAAAACAGCCTCCAACATTCACTACGTTTAAACGTAAAATTGTCAATATCACTCATCTCCACACAAAAAGACACAATATGTTGTACTCTCACTACTTTTTTGTACTCTGTGCAGTTTGCTATTTAAAAAAACTTACCTTTGTATGAAACATGATGTGAGAGTTATAGCCCGTTTTCGGTGAACTGATGGTGACTTTACCACCCAACTCAACCCATGGCACTGTTAAGATTGAACGGGCAAAAGCACTGGGCAACTGGAATGTGTACTCTTCGTCGTGTTCCATGAGGTAGAGACAAACTGAATATAAGAAAAATCATGCCATTGTCAATACAGTACGTTTTATATCTAACACAATTTGCTGCAGGTTTTTTTTTTAGTTCAAGAATAGTGCAATCCCTTCCATGTATCAAGTTCAAAGCAAAGTTAACTATTAAATCTCTTCATTTTAGGCAGTAGCACGGTATGTGAAAGATGCAACGTATAACCCAGCAAGATTCTCAACCAAAAGCTTAGAAAATATTTGACCTTAAGGCCCAGGAAAACACCGCAGTCTCTTAGGCCATGGGCTAAAATGTCAGACTAGTAGTCTAATTAAGCACAAAGCCTGGACTAAATTTCAGTACCAGCTTTTGTCGCTAGGGAGCCAAATTTTGGACTTGCGGTTAACGGACCGCTCCACGGCAATTAACTGACTCGTAGTCCCTAAACAGAGGCTAAAATATCGAATCTGAACCCATTATAAAGTCATACTTACACCACTAGACTCGTTAAAAACTACAGTTTTTTTGAAATCACTTGAATTTTCAGAGACAACCGTTCCCCTTCTTCAGAAGGAAAAGACGCGGTTGGCTTTAAACTGTCATCTCTAGCAGAATTCGCAATCAAAACTACTCTTTCGAATGGCTCCACCACTGATCCCTACGAGTCAATGGGGAGAGTCTTAACTCCAACAAGACACTCCTCATCAACTCAAAGCGATCAGTGGTTGCTCGTTCAAAAGAGGGAGGTTTCGATTGCAAATGGTTTCAAAAAAACTAGTTTTCAATGTGGCTAGTAGTGGAAGAGTGACTTTCTTTATATTGTCTTCAATCAATTACTGTTGTCACCGGTTACAGATTTTTGGACCCCCCCCGCCCTTAATGGACCCGTAGTCGGCCAGCCCATATTCTACTCATGGTACGTTAGCCTAGGCAAAAATAATAAAACTACAACTCACCTAACTTTGTAATCTTGAAGCAAAAACGATGAAATGATGATAATGACACTCAAATTTAGAAGAAGAAAAAAACACACACATCTGAATGACTGACAAGTAGCACTACCACAACCGAATTCATAAAAGAAGGTAATCCAAGTGGATTTTTTTTGCTCTGGCCTTGGCAGGGTCAGTGGAAAGAGCTGTTATGAACCCAACGTCGAACCGTTAAAGAAGATGTAAACGAGTATCGGCTACTTATAAAAATATGTTGGTAGGTGCATGTGCCCTACTGACAACCCACCTTGCACTCTTGTGTGCGGAGTCTTAACATTCTTTAGATCAACAACCAGTAGCACAGAGACAAACCATTAATTTTCAATTCACCCACTGCAGAATAGTTACAGTTTTAATGTGTGTTAACTCTAACAATCTTGGAAGTTTTGTTTAGTGATGTCGGGCCTATAGCTGTACGTAGCGGATGACATTGATACCAACGAGTGAGGAAATAAAGCTATTCTTAGTAGTCTGACAAGGGTGTTTGCCTGAAGTAAATGTAAGAGCAAAATGATACGGATATAAGATGTTTACGCTATTCTCTTCTTTGAATGTAAGAATTTTAATGATTGGATGTAATTTGTTGAAGATGTCCAGCAAAATACTTCAATTAAGGGGAAACGATGCTTTAGCTTGGAGGCAGAACCTCACAGCGTTGCATTTAAACACCACTGAAATGCATTGACATTTTTTCCCTACAATGTCCTGATCAAGACTCGCGAAAGCTCCCGACATCCACGGCAATGCCGTGAGGTTTTTGCTAATTGCCGGCAGTGTGACATGCAGCTCCAGTAATTTAAAATTGATACAATCCAACCACCACACCACACTGTGAAATGTAAACTATACAAATCTCGGCGCATTTTGCTGCCTTCATTTTTTTCCCTCATTTATTTTTTTCCCCTTTATTTTCTGGATGGCTTGTGCCAAGCAGCAAAAAGCGTGAGCTCTTCACAATCTCACAGACGAAGCTCACGGCACTTTTTTCTTTCTCCCCATTCATGGCTGCTGCTATGCGCGTAATGCAGATGGTTTTCAGAGCAACGAATCTCGTTGCAGAGCAAGCACAAAAAAGATTCCACTTTGCTTGCAGGGGTTTGCAAAAAATAATGCCTTCAGTTTCAGTTAATTCAAACTCAAATAGTAAACAACATTTGTACGGTTTTATAATAAATATTTAATTAAAATCACATTTTCAACTTTGGAGTAATTAAAAGGTTGAACTGCTTTAATTTCGGATAAGTTTGCGGAGGAATCTTACTCTTAGTTATATAGTTTTGCTGCCACAACACATTAAATGTCAATATGGTGTAGGCATGACAACAGGTAACATTTAATTCAGCCTGTAATTTGTGTTCAATGTAAAACTGCAAGAATCTGGAAAAAAAGAAGTGCTATGAGCTTCGTAAAGGCGTGAGATTCTGAAGAGCTTAAGGAAAATAGAAAATTAGCCAATAACGAAAATCGTACACTAGAAAAAACGTAGTTCAGTAAGCCACCTTTATGCACTTACGTTTCGTCGGAGTGGCATGACCCGAATTCGAACCGACTACCCAGTTCGCCCCCAGATCACTTGCACTTATGTCAGTGGAGGATGTGGCCATGGCGATTAAGGCGCTATGCAAGTGATCTGGGGGCGAACTGGGTAGCCGGTACGAATTCGGGTCATGCCACACCGACGAAACTTAACTGCATAAAGGTGGCTTACTGAACTACGTTATTTCTAGTGTATGATTTTCGCAATTGGCTAATTTTCATTTTCCTGAATATTATTTCCAGCTATTTATGTCTATTTAATTTTGAAGAGCTCACAGCTTTTTGCCACTAGGGTTGCAAAACCTTTTGCAACCCTTTGTACTCGTGATATACTGCAACTAAACTACGAAAATTCATAAATACCGTAACTTACCATCTCCAATCAAGCTGACACCAATGGACATGCCCATAAATTTAGACTTGGTCCACACATGAGCATTTAGATACATTTTCTTCTCTGGACATTCCACATAAAAGGCAGAAACTATTAACAGAAAGAAGACCAATGAAAAGACATTAATTTTAATCAAGATACACAACAAAGGTTGTGTTTAGAAATTGAATATGTACAGACAGCCATGAGTGATAATGAACTTGAATAAAAAACTAAATCACAGATTTTGTCAAATTTTGACCGAAAAGAAACCCTTTTTTTAGGCTGACTTTACACACTATTCAAGCTTTGAGCTTAACTTGGAATGGGTCAGCCAGACATGTGAGCGTTAGCAGGTAAAGGATTTCATTTGGGATATCCAGGCAAGTTAAGTAATTCCTTTTGTACGTTTTCGTTGCGTTGCGGTTTTCGACACCTGTTTAATTTTGGTTGTGGTGTGTGCGTTCCCGTCGCGTGATCCGGAAGTGTCAAAAGTGTTGAGTTATCAGCAAAAGTGTGGGTTATTGGCAAAAGTGTGGGGTAACTTGATAACCCACACTTTTTGCGATGACGCACACTTCCGCTCACGGTTAACAGGATTTAACCTATGGAAATTAAGCATGGTGTTGAGTTAGTGTGACGTCACAGCCGTGGTATAAATGTGATTATCCCAATAAATTCTTAAATCAATTCATTAATCCATTTTCCCAATTTGAATTGTTTCACTGGTTGTGGAAGCACTTCACTTGAGATTTTGTCGAGTTGTAAGAACCAGGGAGTCTTTCCGAGAGAGGATTTTATGTTGCTGGAGTTTTGGTCCCAACGACGTATCATTGAAGATTTCTCACTGGACATTGAACTCTTTCGTTGCCTTCGCGGTAAACAATCGGATCCAGGGTTTAAATATGAGTTTTGTGAGTAACGTCAAATCTGATGTTTTTGAGATTTACAGAAGTATCTCTTCAAAAGAAGTGGAGGTGGTTGTTTTCTCTGGAGAAATCGGTAAATTTGCTGTCTTGCTGTCAAGAGTGGAATCTAAATAACTACGATCATAGTTATTTTGTTTGTTTGTCCGCAATGGGAATCTTGATTCTATCGAAGTACACAGTGGGAATCTTGATAATCTTCATTCTATTGAAGTCCATAGTGGGAAGCTCGGAGGATTGGGACGATGGGCATGGAAGAGAATCTGTTGGGTGTGGTGACGGCGATGTTTAATTTGTAAGGACCTTCAACAGTAAGGACCTTCGATGGTGTGATGTCCCACATCACTCTCATAATTTCCCTGTAAGAAGGTGATTCCTTGTTTCCATTTAAGGCTGATGACTCGGAGTTCGAGGACGATGAAATGGAGAAATTGTTCTTTTTCTTCCTAAGTCCCTGAAGTTTGGAGTCCCTCAAAGAGAGTCTCCCCCCCCCCCCCTTCAAAATCGGTTGTTGAGGCATCTGATAGTACAGCGTCTGGGGTTGGTTCATGTACTGCAATTCCTCGCTGTATGTTGGAAGGGTTCTCCATCAAATATGTATTCCCAAGGGGGAGGGGAGGGGGGGAGTTGGTAGATGGTTCCAATATGTCCGGGCTTTCTTCGGAAACCATTCTTCTTTCCAGAACCAAATGAACAGTCATGATTTCCATGATCCAAGAGGAACGAGTTTTGCGTTTTTAAAACGATGAGCCGATCAGTGAAGCAATCTTCTACCTTGTCAGAAATTTTGCAAGAGGTGCATGAATCTTTTGAATTCTTTCCAGAGATGGCCGAACAAGGTGGAACTGTGATGGTCAGATTCTCTAATAGGACGGTGAAAACTTACGCAGAAATCGTAACTTGGTGGGGGTTACACCAAGTCCCCAGATTTTAAGAAAATGTTGAGACATTTTCGAAGTGACGCAAATTCAAGACAAAAAGTTTCGAAGTGGCCAGTCAACAAAAAGCTAAGAATACCAAGATCTGCTTCTCGAACATGACCGGCAATAGCAAGAGCATTATGTTTTAACGCCAAACAAGCTGGCACGATCTTAACTCATCTGTGCCCAAAGCGATACGAGGATGGCGGCACTACAAGCATTGATAAGGAATGCGACGCAGCGCCCCTAGCAGGAGCTAGAAGTTATTGGACAAATAATTATATTATTTTAATTTGGGCATTGAAAAGCATAACATACGCAATTTTAGCACATATTACTGAAGATTAGTATTTTGCAGGTAATAAGAACCTAATTTTTTTGTTGTTACTTGCCTAAGGTACAGGCAAGTTACGAAGTTTAAGAAAATTCTTTGAATGAATTCAGTTTTAGAATGATCACATGCTTAATTGAATACTTACACAATTGATGGTTTACGATCAGTATCAAAATTAAGATCCCATGAACAAAATTTTTTAGGTACAGTTACAGTTTGTGATTGAGAATGTTATAATAGCATTGAAACCTATGTTTAACGAATTATCTTTTCAACCTTAGTGTTTATTCAAATAAATAAATGAATATACTCATGTGCAGCTTTGTAACTTTACAGCTGAAGCATACCAAACCGAGAGGTTTTTCTTTTTCACATTCGACTGACATGTGTGCTACACTTAGTATAACTTTATAACTAAGTCAGCCGCTTCCATGCCTAGGACGATCATCACTCGTCATAAGCAAGACAAAACTTGAAACAATTAATATGGAGTCCCAACTCCATACAGAATGGCCAACAATTGACAGACGTAATATTAGGTTCCTTCATTACGAAGCAGACAGTTGGTCATAAGCTCATAACTGTTGATCGCGGTGACTGTTGCTGTAGTGGTGTGTGCCTTAGGCTAAGGAAATCTCTGAAGTTGCTCTTTCGAGCCCCGTATAGGTTAGCCCCCTTTTTCTGGAGATATAAAAATAACTTGGCACTTGCAGGGCTAAGAATTGTTTTTAGGGAACATCACCTGTTTCACAAAGTAAATCCACTCTTAATGACCAGCTGAGTTAAAACAAAAGAATTATACTAGTTAAGAGCCCCGTCCAGGTTAGCCCCATTTGTGTAGAGAAAAGACTGCAGGTATAAAATAATGCTTCATGAACTAAATCAGTTCTGAATCCTCAGTAGCGAAGTAATGAAACAAAAGTGTTGGCAAGACTTACTAGGTGGATGGTGAGACACTTGTTCAGCTGTGTACCGAATTCTGACTGGCTCTTCACTTCCACGCAAGGGGTCACCACATTGTTTCTTGTGGACATGCCAAGAGCAGGTGAAACTTTCCCCAATGATCGGATTGTACGGTTTTTTTGCTATGGAACCCTGAAAAGTTAATATTAAAGATTAAATTAATAAACAAAACAAGATGAAGATATTTGAAAAGAGATGTGAAAGAGATGTGAAAGAGATGTGAAAGACAGTCTTTGATTTTAGAGTCTCGGCTGCAACTAATTGTCAAAATAGCTTAATACAAGAATTTTAATGGAACGTATTGAAACAAATGTGATGCACACCAGTTGCAGTAATGTAATAGCATTAGTTTGGTCTAGGAGTAAGCGACACAAGATGGCAAAATCCTGCACATGCTTTAGCGTAACGATATTTAAGCACCTATTTTTAGCCCTCCTTTTATCTTAAGAATGTCAACAGAGCTATCGCAGTTCTAGCAGAGTGCACGCTTGTGATGGAAGTTTTGCTGGTGCAGCTTTTCTTTTTCCATTCCTAAGATGTTAAGAATTTACTGTGTGCACGCCGTTCTTTCGGTCCATCTTCACATCGCCCAGCCTCATGCATTTCTCTCGACGTTGAGGCCTTGTCAGCTGTTATCCTTGCAAAGATGGCGTCAAGATCTAACTTTTCTGTACTGGCTATGACGTGTGCCTGCTACATGCCTTGGTGTCGGGTACCAATGTCTACGAGTGCACCCTAATATAAGGCTTAGAGAACATTCTTCATAGACGATGGGAAAACTTACTTTCCCAAAATATCTTTATCAGCCATCTGAAGAAGATTCTAGCTACACTTGGGCTCAACCAACAGCTCTACAATGCGACTGGTTCCATATTGGTGCAGCTACCTCTACAGTACCTCTTTCAGTGCGTAAATAGAGGACCGCCCGCACTCCAAGGGCGGATCTAAGGGAGGGGCCGAGGGGGCTGCGGCCCCCTCCAAGGCAAATAAAACACGGAAAAATTGCGGAAATTTTTCAAAAAACGCAGTTAAATTACGAAAAAATCATCCTGCGGCCCCCTCCAAGACTTCGTTCTGGATCCGCCCTTGCCGCACTCCAACGCTTGGGTGATGGGTTTCTAATTGGTACATTTGAATGGATGTGCCACTCTGCGACAAGGTCAACGTGGGATATGTTTCAGATAGGTTATTCATGTGTTTCATGTGTGTGTGTTTGTGCATGCAAGTGCCTATATCCAAGTGCTCGCGGCAAAGTACTCATTTGTGTGTTGATTTTTCTTGTGCTCTGGCCATGCTCTCATTGATGGGCAAATGAGCTGCATTTAGTCCCAATTTCTGTGCTTCACGCACGTTTATTTTGCTACTAGTGCTAGTGTACAACCAGGCAGCTTTGTTTTCTTGTGATGTCTTGTTGATTTTAAATTGTGATTTTGAGTTGATTTTGTAAGATTTGGTGCTTGGCTTTGGGTCCCTTGCATGTTCTCTGCTTAGTAAGAGTTTCTTGGCTTCAGCTTGGCTAGTTTGTAACCTTTGTTTGAACATGCAGACGATTTTTTTTTAATCTTCCCCTTCCACCTTTTATTTACTCTTTCTCCGTTTTGGGGTCCACTTCGCTTGAGCGATTTTTTTTGGCAATTGTGTGCATGCTTTCGCTACATTCGCGTGATGGAGGGGACTGAGCCGAACAACAGACCTCACTTAACTTGTGTCATACAGGGTTGTGTAGGCAGGATTGTGCTTCTTCGGGCACACACAGGGATAGAAATGGAGTAAAGGGGGGAGAGGGATCGAGGGGTAACATTTGGCTAAGAAGTTCCTAGAGTTTTAAAAAGGCATTCACCACAAACATGAGAAACGTGAACAAATGATGGTTCAATAGCTGTTATACTCTTATTTAGTAGATACATGCCTGACATTTAGCTTTGCTTTCGTAATAGGTTACGTGCTTGGGTACGTTGTTTCATTGCTCGCCCTTTTGCAACAACAAGCAGAGGAGTTGATAGCCAATTTGTTACCAAAAGTGGAGGCAGAGTTTTATTGGGTTAGATTTTCATAATGGCGACCGCACTGTAGCTTTCTTGTGTCGTCCCAAGACAGAACTATTTACAGGCCATCATCTATTATCTTAAAATAATGGTTAAAATAAATGCAGCGCTTTAAATAAAAATTGTTATGGTTTTTATTTTACAACAAGATAGTTAGTTTTACAATACATGTTAAACGTAAGCATTTTAGGCCAACCTAATTTAAAAAAAGTTACTTTAGTTAAAGCATATTCATGTGCTTCAAGTCACGGCTAACTTCCCAAGTTGCTCTAAGCACAAACTATCTTAATTTGATGTTTCATGCATGCCAAAAGAATACTAGTATGAAGTCTGGCCAATGGGCCCCCAAGCATGACACCATCTCTTGTTAAAGTCCACTCTTTTTCATGGCACACTATCTTATATTTCAGTTAGAGCTCTTAATCTTTGAAATGTCGGATAGCTCACTTTATTAGGAATGAGAATGTTCCGGAAAATCTGAAAACACCAGCATGAAGAAAATTTTAAACTTACCGTAAATCGCGTATTAAACGCCCATGGGTTTATGCAGTTAATTTGGCTAAAATCAGGGGTGGGCATTAAAAATATCATCCGCAAATTTGTTAACAATATAATGGTTCCGAGTCTCGTTCGTTATCGGAATCAACCAGACAAATCGGCCCACCATGATAAAACTGACTCCCTATTAGTCCATGGGCCAAGTGGCCAAAATCATGAATTTGGGATAATTTGGGGGTAGTAATTTTCCTTTACACCACAAGTTATATGGCTGCCTCAGGAACGTAAAGTATGATTGCCATCTCAAAGTGGTAGCTTTTAAAAATGGCGGCCATTCCAAGATGGCTGCCATCAGCAAATTGGCAATATCTCTGGTTCTAACAGGACTTTTTACTTGTTTTCTTTTTTTTCAGTTAAAGCTTTTTTCTTGGCCTATAATTTCTTTTCCCAAGACTCTTTTCATAGTTGTAACGGTTGGCAAGTAAAACGTGATTGAATTAAATTTTCTAGTCTCGACAATGCAGTTATGTCGAAATAGCTTTACACGTAATGAGTTTATACGAAATGTTTGAAAATAAAAGTTGTGGAGAATTAAACTGTCTTTAATTTGGTGCTAAGAAATTGTTTATCGGATTAAAAATTCCATAAATACAAATGTTTGAAGTTATAAAAGTATGTGCGTCGGGTACTGCTCGGGCAAGCTGCTCTGCCTGCCAACCCAGTTTTAGTCAGCCAAGAGTTTGGTACAATTTTACGATACTAACTTTTCTTTAGTAAGGATGACTAAAGACCGTTATTGCCTTCTCAAAATTTTTGTTGATAACAAAAATTGTTGCCAATCCAAGATTGCGGATGTCTACTTTTGAAAAATAGAATTAGACAAATTAAATAGAGAAAAAATTCAATGATTGATAAAAATTTTTAGTTTTTAAAAGCATTTCTCAAACTGAGATAAACCGTTGTTACAAAAGGCAAGACTATTTCAGCTCTGATCCCTAAGTCCCGTGTAGCCAACAATTCAATAAGTAACAATCACATTAAACCTGTTATGCACCAGGCTAATCATTGCTACATTGCAAATTGGGCGACAACAATAAGACCTCTAAACAATGAAACGAAGAATCAAATAAGTAGCATATTATTAGCCAGGAAAAAAGAATTGTTTAAAAGATACATAACCCGCTGGCAGACGATGGGACGACCGGAAGCTGTTAACGCTCGCCAAAACCCTTTGAACCGCTGGCATAAACCGTTGAACGATTTAAATTAAAGGATTAGTGTAGCTTGGTGAAGTATTCAAAACGCAAAAAAATGCACAGATGGGATACACGTACACACCTTCTGCTTAGCCAGCGAAAAATAATTGCTTAACCGAGGCTTGAGCATGCTAATTGATTGAGCAAAGCAAACGAAAATCAATGTTTGTTAGCCAGTGAGCATAAAAACACAAACGGTATAGACGCCTTCGGTGACAAACACACGAGACAGCAAACCATCCCCATATTGGAAAAGGGGCATCAAACATCACCCATGCTCTCAAGATATTGTTTTTTTTGTGTGTGAAACACCCAATGTACAGCTGGACTAGCAGTTCTAGATCCATAGTCCAACAAAAGTTGCTCATCGTTTATTACTTTCAACACTGTCATAATAGTTTAAATCATCTTCTACCTATCAATTCTTCAGACTCGCCCATATATGTTATCACACTTTGGCAAGCTTACATGTTTCAGGACATTTCAAATGATTTACCATACACGTGCATGTTGGCATGCACAATCTCAAACAAGAACAACTCAAAAGTTCCAACACTGCTTCAGGTGCTGGTGCTCATGTCATCCATCGGATACAAAGCTTGCCATCTTTGTAGCATCCAGCCATGATCTTCTGGTCCCGGAACTTCGGATGAATTTTCCAGACATCTTTCCAAAATATACCGTTTGAGAATTTGCACATAGAGAATGTTGACGAAGGCAGTCGCCACATGGAAAAAGTAAGCTCAAAGCACTGAAACGAGCGACGAGCGTTAACCGTTTCAGGTAATCTGCCCGACAAAGCCTGGTCATCTGCCAGCGGGTTATGCATCTTATAAACAATTCTTTTTCGCTGGCTAATAATATGCTATCTTTTTGATTCTTCGTTGCATTGTTTAGAGGTTTTATTGTTGTCGGTCTCTTTGCAACGTAGCAATGATTAGCCTGGTGCATAGCAAGTTTAAAGTGATTGTTACTTATTGTATTGTTGGCTACACGGGACTTCGGTATAGGGCTCATAAGGTGTAGATGTTATTATCCACCCAAAACCATGACTGGTATAAGAGAAGC
>JAHWFP010230419.1:20893-40624 GCA_023313725.1 Lithobius niger | reverse complement strand
GACACGTTGATTTTGCACAAATCCGCCATGAAATTTCGCCAACTTTTCATGCGTATTTTCCCCAACACTTGCCCTTTCCGTTCGCTGACACTCCCAGCCGCCGTTATGCGCAGCTATAGAATTCATCATTTAATGCCAAATACCCTCGGTTTCATTCCTGCGGACTACGGGAGGACTGCCAAAAAATTTTCGAAAGAAGGATTGCAATGGCTGCATTGGGAAGAATCACAACGCAACATAGCAATAACCAAAGCAGACAGCGCATTTGGCGAAATTAAAAAAGCAAACCACTATTGTGACGGCGATCTTTGGCCTTCAACGACCCCCCCACCTCCACAAGCCCAGCAATTATATGGGAATTCGCAGGGTGTCTCTGGCACGGTTGCAAAAAATGTTGGCTTACAAGCAGACATCAGAAAGCATTATTTTCGGACCTGACACTAGAAGAAATTAGCCAACGCGACCACTTCATCCATCAGACATGGCGAGATGCGGGTTATGTTGTTGTCGTTCAGAGAGAATGCGAATGGCTCCAGCTTTTGAAGACAAACCCTGCAGCTAAAGATTTCGTCAACAATATGGAAATTCCGGATCCCCTTTCATGCTCAGAATCTGCCCATGGAGGAAGGGTCGAAATGTTCACCTCGTATGCAGAACCAGATGACATCTACATGATCGGGTATTACGACTTTGCAAGTTTGTATCCTTTCTGTATGTACAAAGAAATATTCCCAAAGGGTCTGCCCGAGATCATAAAGAGCCCTCAAACAACATCTATTGATGGAATCTTCGGCCTGGTCATGTGCAAGGTGCTCCCTCCTACATCGCTTCGAATCCCCGTCTTGCCAAAATTAATCAACGGGAAATTGATGTTTGTTTTATGCCACGCCTGCGCTTTGGACGAGAATACAAACTCATGCCAGCATACAGATGAAGAACGCGCGCTACAGCACGTTTGGTGCACGCCTGAATTATCTCTCGCCATCAGAAAAGGCTACAAGATCGTCTCCATTCAGGAAATATGGAATTTCGAGCGTGACGAAACGTTTGCACCCTTTAAAAGTTTTATAGAGAAACTTTTGCAAGTTAAAGTCGAGTCGGAAGGCTACCCGGCGGGATGCGAGACTGAGCTACAAAAGAAGGCCTACGTCGACCAGTTCGAAAAGGATCAGGGGGTCAGATTGAACCCTGACAATATAGAAAAGAATCCAGGACTACGTCAAATTTCAAAAAATTCTCTAAATTCGCTTTTCGGAAAACTAATGGAAGGGGATGACAACTTGGAAACAAAATTTGTTAATAGCCCTGAGGAATACTTCAAAATTCTGTCAGATTCGAGTATAGGAGTGAGCGCAATCGACTTCGAGCACAATGACGAGATAGCAAGGCTGCAATTTCGAAAGTGCGCAGGTTTTGCCAAACCCAAAAAATACAACAACTTCATAGTGGGCTCGTTCGTCACATCGTATGGTAGAATTGCTTTGTACGAAGCAATGGAAAAATTCCCGCCTTCAGACATTCTCTACGTCGACACTGACGGAATACATGTACTACACAAACGTGGGGAGCCCCTACCATTCGCCATCGGCACCCACCTGGGGGCTCTTACTGACGAGGTTCTGAAGAATTGGGGGCAAGGTGCTTACATCTCTAAATTTTTTTCAGCCGGAGCAAAGCAATATTGCGTAGAAATCAAGGTCCAACACCAGCCGGAGCGTGTTGAATACGATTTAAAGATACGCGGCTTTTCCTTAAAGTGGCATTATCACCGCTTGAAACGCGAACGAAAATACCATGGCGCCATCTAGCAGCAACGATGTTGTTAACCTTTATAGCTTGCTCCCAGGTGCACGAAGACGAACTAAATTTTCACTCAATAATTAAAGATGTCGTGTCTTGTTTGTTTCATTAAAGGAAATGCCGTTATGCATTCCTTCGCTTGGTGCAAGCAACTGCTAGATGGTACTGCACAGCGCTAGATGATGTCAGATTTCGTCTGCTTTCAATCGGTGATAGTGCCACTTTAAACTCGTCATTGCTGGAAGTTTTGAACCCTGGAGTCCTGGAAACTATGGTGCTAGAGCAGCAGGTAGACAGGACAATCACAGTTGTAGATCCTCAACAGATCATACGCCGCAGAAACGTAGTCATAAACGCCCATCGTGAAAAGCACTACCGGCTAGTTTACAATAAAAGGATTCTGCAAAACGACTATACTACAATTCCTTACGGATTCAGAAATCAGTAGAAAGAAAATATCTATTTTTAACACATTTTCTGTTCTTTTCGTCAAGTAGGGTAACGCCTGTAAACAGGATAAAAAAATTTCACACAATTCTGTCCTTTTCGTCAAGTAGGCTAACCTTTGTAAATAGAATAAAAAAAAAGTTTACATGGAACGGAATTAAAACCGCCACAGTTTTGTACGTATACGTGAGGCCCTTCTGTACACCTGTTTATTTTTTTTTTAAAGCTATATATTTCTTTTAAAAAAAGTTTTAACTTTTTCAAAGTACGTTTACACTTGAAGGGCCTAGAGCCCAGGGGCTTGGTGACGAGTAAGACGCAACTGTAGTTAAAAGCTGCGTTGCGATGGGCAACGCTTGCATGACACAAAATATCCTCGACCACAGACCCGCACTCGTAATAGCTTTAAAATGATAAAAAATTAACGGTTTTTTTTTTTTTTTTTTTTTTTTAAAAATTAAACTGATTTCTGATTTCGTTTTTTCATTCCACTTGCAACAGCCATGGAAGACAAACGTTTAAAGGCAGCGCTGCTCGTACTTGGATTTTTATCAGTTCTCACAGCCACGATTGAAGTGTACATATTAGCCACCACTCCTCTTACCAATGAAACTTCAATCCCCGTTGCTTCGCATTGCCTGCCGCAGTACAAGTTCTCTTCTGGCCATCGATTCAAGATTTGCATTCTACCTCCCGACAGACAAGCTGGCATCAAATCGAACTATACATTGTTAAAGGAAAACGCAACAATAGGCGCAGCAGTACTGATCGTTTGACAGATGGAACTCGAAAGTTCTTTTTTCATGCTTATTAGCGGACCGTCGCATAGTGGGAAATCTTATTTCTGCCGCAGACTGATACATCACGCTGAAGATATGATAAAACCTCCAATCACAGCTTTTTTATGGTGTCATTCTGAAAAACAAAACTGGTTTGGCGAACTGTCGCACAAAGTACAATTTCACGAAGGTCTTGTAGACATTGACACTGTCCCTCCTGGAACTCTGGTTTTTTACGATGACCTTCAAGACCAAATCAAGGACAGCAACATTGCTACAAAAATTTCACATCATCGAGGCATCTCTTGCTGCTACATAACGCAAAATATTTTTTATAAAGGCCCCGCCCACCGTGACCTGTCACTAAATGCGAGATATTTAACAATTTTAAAGAATCCGAGAGATGCTGCGCAAGGAATTTTTCTCGGCCAACAATTATACCCTGGCAAGACAGAATTCTTCAAAAAAGCTCTGCAAGACGCTACGAGGGAACCGCACGTCTACCTATTTATAAATTTACGCCAGTCGTGCCCCGACCACCTACGTCTGTCCACGAACATTTTTCCAGGCGAGAAAATTGCAATATATCTGCCCAGGTCTTCGTAGGTGAGATATCATTTCATCATGGGCAGTCAAAAGAGAAGGACGGCTAAAAAACGGCCAGGCAAGCACTCAAAGATGACAAATTTAAAAAGAAACATTCCTTTATTAAGCGCTTTAGGAAAAATGAACAAGAAACAAGCCAAATCCGTCATTAAGGACGCATCTCCCGATTTAATTCACTGCCTTTGCGAGGTATCCGACAATTTCCTAAAAAGAAACATTCCACTTTCTGCATGCCAACTTAAAAAAGTGAGGAAGCACAAAAAAATAATAAGAGCTCTGGCGGTTCGTGGAGAATCAGTGAAAAAGAAAAAGAAAATACTTTTAAACCAGAAGGGAGGAATTCTACCCTTTTTACCTTTTCTGCTCCCCGCTTTAGCCAGCGCAGCCGGAGGCCTAATCGGTAAAGCCATAGGAAAAAGAATCTAGGAGATATATTTTTTTTTCACTATTTTCTATCCGTCTCAACTTGTGCTGCAGTCATAATCGAGTCGGCAGCCTAAACTGACGCACCTACCAATTGTCACTCTTAGCAATTAGGTGCAACAATGCGTAAGATGAAACTTGTTCCATTTGAGTCTGCGCTGAGTCCTGCGTACGGCCAGGAGTCCTTTAACCCATATTTTCGTCAAACATTGGATATATTTGAACCCACAGCGAAAGCCGTCAAGACGTTGCAAGAAGATATGAACAGAATGTTACAAGACCCTAAATTAACAGAATTTGACAAGGCGACTTTTTTAACGCAGATGCAAGCCAAAATGAACACTCATATTAATAGTTACAGGAATAGTCTCAACTCGCAGTCACTCCTTTCATCCTCGCCGCAGGCCTCGCCTTCACCAGTATCTTCAGTACCCGCAGTGAGTGCAGCAGCAGACAGCAGCAGGCAGCAGTCCCTATCAGTGCAGACACGAAGACACGCATTTTGCAAACAATTTCTAAGGGCAACAGAACAAAGGCGAGTTTCGTGCTGGATGCGCTGGAAGCCAACCCGAATTTTAAAATTACAAACGTGAAATTACAAACGTGAAACGTGAAATTTTAGTAGAGGACCGTTTAATACCCGGAAGCAACATTGTAGACTTGTTACTTTACTCCACAACTGCAAGGAAATATCCTGATTCTTTACAAGGCGTCGGAGAGTTTACTCAGCAATTAAGAGAGAGTAACGTACTAAAAAGCTACTTAAACTCCCGTGCCCTCTCGAAAGTAAACACTACCAGGCCGGCTGCTCTCCACTCACCCCTCCCTTTTTCCTTCGTCCTTCCCCAGTTGTTGCATTCGCCACCAAGTCCCCCTACTTCGCCTCCGAAACTCGATCCACATTGGGTCACTTTTCCGGAACTGACGTAATGAACGCTTATTTCTCCAAGATTTATTACACCCCCAGCCATTGGGCTAGTTACGGGTCGGCTGCCAAACTTTACAAGCAAGCAAAATTAGATAAACTTCCGTTCAGTTTCAAAGACGCACACAATTTTCTCGCAACTAGTGACACTTATTCTTCGCATCGTAACGTCCGAAGACGTTTCCCACGACGTTAAACTATCAGTACTGGTTTGCACGTGCATTGGGAAGCCGACCTTACAGATATGAGTAAATTTGGAAATTAAAATAGAGGGATAAGTGGATACTGATCGCCATTGACATTTTCAGTAGACAGATCAACGCTACTCCCATTATATTCAAGGCAGGTAAACACGTAGTAGAAGGGTTTAAAAGAATTTTTAAGCAGGCAAAAGCGATTCCTGAAAATTTGCAAGTTGACAGAGGGCTAGAATGGTACTCAAAGTTTTCGCATGATTTCTTAACAAATAAAAAGTGGATAAATCTATTTTCTTCAAAAACAAACAACGAACACAAAAGTGCCGTGGTCGAGCGCGGAATAAGATCTATAAAAAGTAAATCATATAAAATAGCAACTCACCGGTACTTATAAATATATCGACATTTTACCTGAAATTTTGAAGAGCTACAATTCTGCCCCCCACCCAGCAATTCGCGCCCCACCAAACTCTGTGAATTACGGCAATCAGTATTTCTTTTGGCAAAATTACCATTTGCCCGCCATAGTTTCACCAACACAGGGTCGCGCGAAAAAATATACTTTCGAAGTCAGGCAAAAAGTTAAAGTGTCAAAATTACGTCATAAATTTGCCAGAGGGTATAAACCGGGTTACAGTTTAGAAGAATTTATTATCGATAAACGTTATCCCTCCACCCCACCAACTTATTCTCTCACCGACCTCTCAGGCGCAGACATCTTGGGCAAGTGGTACGCTCACGAGTTGCAACTGTCTAGGAAACAAAAGGACGATTATCATACTATAGAGAAAATTTTGAAAACACGTGGTAAAGCCCCCAATCGACAATTTCGTGTAAGGTGGAAGGACTACGATTCCACTTTTGACAGTTACGTTGATGAAAAGGATTTAAAATATAGTCCCGCATCTTAAAAAATATAATCTGCACTATGGCTGCTCATGATAATTTTTTCCTGCAACTCCCCAGTAACGCATCACCCGACTTGTACCCTAATAACACGTTATCAGAATTCACCATTCATCTTCCTAAACGCATCGAGCTCGAGGGGAGGTGGTCTGCTGCTTTGGTAGAATTGCAATACCCACACTCGTTTATTCCATTGCACAAAACACGTACTGCAACTTTTAAAATTGTGAAGAATCCTTGGAAGCTGATGGCCTTTCCTTTTTTTAACCTTCGGGAACGTATTGACGATGACGATGATGAACAATGGGTCGATGTTTTTAAAGATTTTCTAAATAATTATATTACTCATATTCACGGCAATGACCCTCCAGTTAAAATAGACGTGAATAATGACGAGGGTCGAAAATTATTTAGAGTACTACTCAAGCCAAATTGCGAAGTTTCGATAGAATCGCGATTGGCTTATATTTTAGGGTTTGACGGAGACGGAGACGAATTAGTAAAAAAAACCATTGAGGCACCTGGATTGGCTAGAAATGTACTTGAAGATCCATCGGATCATTGGCACATTAACGTCTTATGTGACAGAGAAACATCATACGTCATTGAACATACAGTACCCGAAGGTTTTTATCCCGATGTCGCTACATTAATGGACACCATAAACGACATTGTTAAAAATACTAGAGCAAAAGACGACATTAACTTCGGATACGACCCCCTAGCCAAAAGAGGCGGGGTTGAGTTGGCTTATGATGTTACCGTAAGCTTTAATGCAGCCATGGGAGAACTTATGGGGATAGGCCATGCTGAAGACATATATGAATCGCAATTTTTCAGCTACCCAGTAGATCTGGATATCGGCTTTAAGACGATTTATGTGTATTCTGATATAATTTCACCAGACGAAACTGTGGGCTCGTCTTTGGTGCTTCTATTGAGATGCATCCCTGTACGTGGCGTGGATGGGACCAACATTTCAGAAATCTACCAATTTGCATTCTATAAACCCCTAGTGCGTAACGCCTTTCACGAAATTAAAATTTTTCTGCTGGAAGATACAAGAAATTTAGTACCGTTTGCAGGTGGAGGGAGGGTCAATCTGACCCTGCATTTTAAAAAAATAGATTGAAAAAAGGAAAGTACACGAGACTGGTTAGCCAGTTGGTGATTAGGTGCGGTTAGAGAAGGATGTTTATTTTTTTTTCTATTTGGCGCCAATAACAAACATTTTTAAACAATGAAGGTTCTCCACGTAACACGTTAGCGGCTTGCTTTAATCATTATTCCCGCCAGAGTGGGGCGGGTCCTCCTGATTACTTCGCCGGAAGTCGTTTCCAGCACGGAAACGGTTTACTTTCGAACTTCAGAGCTAGAGCTATTCCGTTCGTTTTACCGTTTATAAAAAATGCAGCATTAGGTGCCGGACGTTATTTTTTAAGGCAGGGAAAACAGTTTCTGGGAGATTTGAGCAGTGGGATAGGGTTCAGGGATGCTGCCAGTCAGAGACTCGGCCAAGTGAAATCAGATTTCCTAAACACTGTATTAGGGAGGCAGTGGGAGGCAGGCGAAAAAAAAAAGAAGAAAGCTAACTTATCTGCCCCGTTCCCTTTTCCCCCCAATCAGTCTGGCTCTAGACGCGTAACAGGACGGGTCGGAAAGAAGACACGTAAGAAACAGACTAATCGCAGAGCACGTGACATTTTCGATTAATTTTTTTTTTTAAATGGCGTTAGTCCACCATGCTTCGCAAGAATGTGGCTCGGGCAGTTTTGAAGTTTTTTCGGTCCCTCCAACGGCTATTGATACGTTGGAAGTGCAATACGTCGAGCATTTCCCCATTAATTCCCTAACTTCGTCCACTCCCATAGAGTTTAAAGTACAAACTTCAGGAAGCGACTGGTATTTGGATTTAGACCAGTCTTTTTTAAAACTGCAGGTCAAAATTATTAATGCCGATGGAAGCAGCTTGGCGGCAACAGATAAAATTTCGACGGTTAATAATTTCCATCACTCACTTTTCCAACAATGCGACGTGATTTTGAACGAAACTCTATTCTCCGAATCGGACTCCGGTTATCACTATCGTAGTTACATAGAAAATGTATTAACGTATTCAAGAGAAACGAAAAGATCGCAATTACGTCTGGAAGGCTGGTTTAAAGACCAGGCAGGTAAATTTAACGATCTAAACCCTACTGACGATAAAAGTAATGCGGGTCTCATTAATCGTTGTAACTGCATAAAAGCGTCAAAGACTTGGGAATTGCTCAGCAAATTGCACGCAGATTTTTTCCAACAAACACGGCATCTTTTGAATGGGGTGGACGTGCATTTAAAACTCATTCGTAGTCCAGATACATTTTCATTACTTTGCGCAGACGGCTCGAAAACACCTAAGGTAGTCATAGTGAAGGCCTCCCTTTTTGTTAAAAAAAAGTAAAACCGTCTCCCAATATCCTCCTCTCCCACGCCAAAGTACTAGAAAATTCGAATTCCCTTTATATTTTACGAAAAGTGGGGATGAAAGTTTTCACAATACCTGCTGGCACTCTAGATGGCAGTATTGATTCTCATATTGTAGGCCCCATCCCGAGTCTCGTGTGTGTAGGCATTGTAAAGAATAGCGCTTTTTCTGTTGCATATACAGAAAATCCTTATTTTTTTCATTACTACAACGTTAACCACATTGCTCTTTCCGTAGAAGGGCGTCTGATACCGTCCCGTCCCTTCCAACCAGATTTTGCGAACGATTTGTATTCAAGAGATTACTGATCCTTGTTCACCTGTACTGGTCGTGACCTTAGTGATGCTGCCTTAGATATTTTTTATGAAGATTATAAAGCTGGCTGCATGTTACATATGTTCGATTTGACTCCAGACAACTGTCCCGGCGCCCCACACCTAAGCCTTGCGAAACAAGGTACAGTGCGCCTGGAATTAAAGTTTGCCACTGCACCTACGACACCCGTCAACGTCATATTCTACTGCCAGTATCAGACCGTAACGGAAATAGACAAAAACCGCAGTATTATAATCGACCAGTAAGCGCCTGAACTAGCTTGCCTTCATGGATACTCTACAACTTTCTAGGCTCGCTCGCAAAGACACCAAACTATCCAAAATGTATGCCGGCACATTTCCTTGTGATATGCTTCCAAAACACCCAGTGCGTGAAACGTGTCTTTTTATAATAAATAAAGACTTCCATTATTCGCCAGGGTCCCACTGGGTCGCTGTCATGCTTCAACCCAAAAAAAGAAACGCCGTGTACTTCGACAGCTACAGCGGACGTGCCAACAATGCTCACATTGATGCTTTCTTAAAGAAAAACAGTGACAGTTGTGACTATAACACAGCAAACCTTCAATCTCCCTGTTCAAATATGTGTGGTGCTTATTGTTTGTACTTTTGTTATCATGCTGCGAGAGGACATTCATTACGTGACATTGTTAAGAATTTTGATAGCAAAACCAAGAAGTGCAACGATTTAAAAGTTGCAAAATTCGTAAGACTCATTTTCAAGCACACATTCGCGCAAGTGCGCCGAGATTTGCTCTGCTTTAATCAGACTGGACTATTTTCGTAATTTGTGGGATGACTTTATTTATTTATTTATTTATTTGTACGTAGTTTATAGTGTGAACATGCAATAAACCAAGAGTAACACGCAAATTCTACGGGGAATTTATTTACAATACGATTAGATGTTAGTATTTACAGGTGTCAACCGGAGGTTAGGCTACATGAATAATATAACGGTTGACAGTTTACACGATCAACTAATAGAACGAATTTGTTCTTAGACTAGAAAACAGAAGTATGAGAATGATATTTTTTCTTTTGAATACTTTAAAAAGTCAGACATGCAAATTCGCTAAAAACCCAATATTTCAACACGCGCTGCCAATGCAGACCCCATCTTCAAAGCTATTTATGAAAAAAAATAATAAATACCGCTGTGAGAATGGGGCAGGCATTAGACATGCGCGCGTCTATTTTTTTTTTAGTAAACTTGCACGTTTGGCATTTTTTTTTTAAATATTCAAATTACAGGCGAAATATATAGGCCTACTGCGAGTTATTATAATAGACAAAACAAAACAAAAAAAATACAATACTCACAATTATTGGCGTAAATATTCCAATACACTACACTATACTACACAAGAACACCAAAAATATTAAAAAAAGTGTTATTGTCACTGTTCTCAACCGAATTGAGCATCGCAAACGGCGATGCGCTCGTTAATTTCATCCAGTTCAAGACGCAAAGTGTCCCAAACTTCGAGAGGTAGGTGAACGCCTTTAAGAGGGGCGAGCAATTCGTCCAAGCCCGAAGGCTGAAACTGAAGTAGGCTAACTTGGACTTCGTTGCTGTCCGAATAATATCTGGAAATGCAGACACGTTTATTGGCACTTATTTCGTGTCGGTGCATGATGACTCCATCGGCAACGTAAGTCGGGTAACTTACGGGGTTTGCAATTTCTTCTTCCATGGTGTAATTTGGCTTGGGCGGGCAGCCTGTAAGTTCTTGTTCTATTGCATTGTCGATTAAAAGCTGCATGCGAGGACTGCACAGTTTTACCCAATCTCCGTATGTCAAGTTCATTCCGACGCGTGAAGGTATCCACTTTAGCTCAACTTGGCTGAAATTGTACTGGTGAATGCAGATGTAAGTTTCACGTTTGAAGGATTTAACCTGCACAAATAGTCCCGGAGGAGATATCACTATGAATTCCTTCGGATCGAGCTTGTAGAGATCTTCGGGGCACATAATGTGCATGCAAAACTTTTTGTGGGAAACAATAGGTTCGTCGTTGGTGTACTGGTAGACACGTTTCACTACCTTCTTTTTAGGAGCAAGGCCTAAGCGGTTTAGATCCTCGTTGTGAGTTTTCTTTTTTTTCAGAGTTTCTGCAGAAATCCACGAACTGTCATTGTTGACGGTTGATCTCGGGGTAGATGTCCTTGGGGCGCAGCCCTCTATGCCAGGTGGGTTTTCAGGAGTAGCCAGGTCAATAGCACTCTGACTGGTCGAAGCATCAAAGTCTGGGCGTATCGTTTTGTTTAGAAAGTCCGACGCCTTGTACTTTTTGGATAAATCCGGATCCGGCTGCGAACACTCAATAGGGTTGTCATCTTCCTCCACACCTTCGAAAAGAGATTGGCTCTCCGGCATTGCTTGAGATGGCTCCATCATACGGGTAAGAAACTGCGGCTTTGCACTGTACTTAAAATACGAACGAAAGTCTCTCCAAACTTCTGAGTGCGATTTCAGATCATGCTTACTGGCGAAGCGAGCTATCTGGAATGGCATGCGAGACGCCTTTAATACTCTCAAGACCTACGAGCTGCAGGGGGAGTCATAGCGTCACTTTATAGGCCTGCGATTGGGTGAGCCCCTCGGGTGACGTCAGTAGCGTCCTTTTTACAGTCTACGATTGGATGCGAGAATAATGGCCCGAGTGCGTCACTGGCGTCCTTTTTTAGAAGTCTGTGATTGGCTGAGAGAATAACGGCCAGATTTTTTAATTTCGGAGCAACAGGGGGCTTTTGCGGTTATTTTTCTGGAGGGCTTAACCCTTTTGAAACTCAAATTAATGGTGGGTGCGGCAATAAGGGTCCTCGGAGGGATTCCTACGGAGTAGCACTTGTTAGTAGGAGGGGACACCTGAAGCAGCGATCCGTTTGCGAGTTTTAAGCAAAAAGACTGATTTTTCACGAATCCTGTATTACGAAAACAAAAATCACGTTCAATGCCGAACGACAGGTAGCACGAACCTGTTTCCTCGTCGACGTTTCTTTTATTGTCGGAAAAATAATCCATGCACTCCTTGCCATCTTCGAAACGGTTAACTGCGACAAAATTGTACTCCCATCCCATTATTCTACTCACGAAATCTCGCAACACTGCTAGCAGCGGCGTCCATTCTTTGGCGTGTAGAGTAAATTCTTTATACTTGTAAGACAGACCGGGATCACCATAGCCTACGTGCGAGCGTGGTAGTTCGTACACAGCGCCGCAGATTTCCACTTGCTGCTTGCACAAATATTCGATCTCGCGTTCTAAAGCGAAGAAGATCGCGATGGCCACGCCCTCCGTGAAGACGGGCGAATACAGTCGTACGTTTAAATTGTCCAAATGCCCGTACCAGTCGGCAAGGTGGATTAGGGCGTTCAATTTGGTTTCCTTGATCTTGTCAATCAATAAATCCACGCTCAATTCGCCATTGTTCTCCATTTTGCGAGCTTGTGTTTCGTCTTTAACGGTTTCCATTCTTAAATAGCTTTTAAAAATACAAACTGCGAGAGAGTGTTTTCAATTGCACGCTGACTCAAAGAGAGAAACTGGTCGACTGGGCAGACAACGTGCGTTGCTAAGGACGCGCGCTACTCTTTCTCCTCCTAGCGGCCGTTGCTAGGAGGATGCGTTGCCTAGCAATGCAGCATCTGTAGAGCTCGCTTTCCTCATCGCGAGAGGCCAGTTCTGTCTCTACCATCGCCATGACGAGCAAGAGCACACTTCCCGTCTTCCACGACAGCGCCGAAAAAGAAGCCGCATTCCAAACTCTGGCGCAAGAACTGGGCAATATCATTTGGCAAGAAAACGTCTACTGCAAGGGATATCGCCTCAAACGCCCAAATCGATATGGCTCAATTATTTTAGAGCCGATCAGTGACAACGGTAGACCTCTAGGCGAAGACCCAGAAAAAAACGACCAGCTAATGCAAGATTACCGTTCGAGGCAGGTAGGACGAAGGTACCGAGCGTGGGATGTAGCGGCCAAACAAGCGGGCATCTGAAGGAAGTCAGCGCCTTTAACTGCTGACAAAAAGTCCTCAACATAGGCAAAAACAGCCCTTTTCAGGGCTACCAATCAGTACGAAAGAGAACCATTATTCGTCTGTTTTTATGCACAAAGCTAGCGATGCGATGCTATATTAAAATTGATTAAAATCTTATTATTATTAACCTTCCTACCCTGCACGTTACGTCCATTCTCATCCCACCCGAACCAAGCCCAACTCCGCAAAATAAAAACCCGCCATTGCCTTCACACTCCTTCCCAAAACCCCAGTCATTTAGACCCGACTACAAAACATACCCAAGCTTGCCTTCCCAGACTTTGCCACCCCCCACATCCCCCACCTCCCAAATAAGAGAACAGACGGCACATAGCCTGGCCACTAAGTTTGAGCGTTTTTTTTTTAAAGTCAGATTTTTTCTTTTCCTTCTTTTTTTGAACGCCGCGGGAGGAGGGATCGCCCGTGTACTACTGCGAAGCACCCGTCGCAGCATCCGGATCCCAGCCTAACACTAGCCTACACTAACTTCGATCCGCCGCCACCGATCGACTAATACAGATACAAACCTAAAATCAATCACGACACTCATCATACACACCAACACCCCCTCCCCCCCTCAATACACCATCCAGGCCCATGGGGGGGGGCAATGGGGGGCCCTGGTTTCTAACGGTGCATCACTACTTGTAGGCCGCAGCCCAGCAGTATATTTTACACTTTTTATTTCCCTTGTGCGGCCTATACTAGAATATGCATCTGAATTTCGGTATACGTATCTCATTAAACACCGTTCTGCTCTTGAAAAGGTCCAGCGTAGATTTACCAAAAATATCGAGGGACTAAAGTATTTACCTTATGCTCATACACTCCAAAAACTTAACGAACACTCTACATGATGGAGGCTGACCAGAGGCAATCTGATTACCCTTTTCAAAAGGCTGGTGTTAAATTATGGGGGCCACTCTTTACAAGTCATTACGTTGTCGGAATATTCAGCTCCAGAGGGCATACATATAGAATCCAGCGACCTATTATACATAAATTACAGACTAGGGGGTTCTTTGCCTATCGCATCATTTCTATGTGGAATGAACTTCCGTCACTCGTGGTGGAGGCCTCAATCGTCAATTTGTTTAAAAACTGCCTTGACTCATCACAATCTACTGACTGCCCTTCTTGCCACTGGTGAATTGAGGGTGTTGTTATTTACTTGGCGCAAAACCGTTATTTTTGGACTGAATATATCTTTAAAAAAATTTCTATTTTGAATTGTATACCATTTAAACAACATATTTTGCCTTATCAAATTTTTAACGTGGCGCTAGGCCTTATTGTTCGTTTACTCCAATTGTACTAATTCTGGTATTCAAAGGGTTTCAAAGGGTTTAACAAGCATTAACCACTCCTGGTCATCTGCCCGAAGCCCTAAGGCCCTATTCTGGTATTTCTTCATGACCAACAAAGGAATTTTAACGTTTCACATCTTTTGTCCTTACACATGAACTTCTGTCTTGTACAAAAGAAATGGTATTTTTATTATATTAGCATTATTATATGTATTGCATTGTTGAATGCTGTCCAAGGTGTTTGTGTTCCCAGCGTTCGGCTTGAATGCAGCTACTGTCGCACGTCTGTGTCTGTTCGTGGGAGAGTTAGTCGCTATGGTGTTGGCGTTGGACGTCGGTATGGATTTGCACCTACCGAGCTTTTGTGTCACTACTGATTTTTTGGATGGTGCTTGCTTCTTCCGGCAGTGCTTCGCTTCCCTGGATGCAACCAACCCTCTGACTCTAAGGATTAGGTGGAAACTGTTTTGGGCACGTCAAGTGAATACTGATGTTCAGATTGAGTGTACCCGGCCTCACTGTGTAGACTTTCGAAACGAGTTGGCTGATGAATTGGCAAAGAAGGGATGTCAGCCGCTGACCCCTGCGGTAGAATTCGTGGTCGGCCCAAGAGATCTTCGGTCTGCTTATTCTAGGTGGTCCAAAAGGATCTGGCAGGAGCACTGGATTGGGGTACCAAATGGTCGAGCGCTTTTTTGGTATTCATCCCTCTGTCACGCAGCCTAGTGTTCTTGACAGTTTGTCTCGTAAAGAGGCGGGCCTGCTTTCTAGACTGCATACTGACCATATTCAGCTATGGGCCTATCTCTTTTGGATACATTGGGAGAGGACTCCGATATGCAGGTGTGGTACATCAGCGGAGACGGTGGAACATTTCCTATGTGTTTGTCCACTCTGGGTGGCACAGCGGCGTTTCGGTGAGTTTAATGGGAACGACCCCCTGGTGGTAATCCTGGGGATTCCTCCGCACGTACAGGGTGATCGGTTACTGTTCCGTAAAGTGCTAGGGATCTGTACAGCAACGGGTCGTTTTGAATCTTGAGCTGAAGTAGTTTTGCTCTTTGCTTAATTCACAGTATTTGTTCGTCACTTGTAGCTACACACATGTGCAGTGTTGAGGTAATGACAATGTTTTGGGTATCGAGTAACTTTACTAAGGAATGGACCACCCCTTCCTCCTTTCGGCACCACTTACGATACATTTTAACTTTATTTCAGACCAGCAAGGGTCCATATTATAAACATTACAAAGTAAAACAAATATAATAAAACACTAAAGTACAACAACGACAGACAAGAACAACACTGGAACCACTTTCACGGCCTCCACTGAAGTAATCCCCACATAGAGGACAGGGTTTCTCTGACAGTAGGGAGACTGGAGTCCACAACTGTCCTCACGTAGAATTTGCCGAGGAGTACGGTGCTCAAGAACGCATAAGCCCTCTGTCTGCGGACTTCCCCAAAACTAGGGACATCCAGCGTAGCAAATTTTCGAAGAGGCGTTTTTTTTCGACATTCCGACTTTTCGAAGCCTTCGGTGGAGAATGGCGATGGCTGCATTTGAGGTTTTTTGGTCCTTGAAACCTTTTCAGTGGGTTTGTACACCAGTCACGTATGGGATGAACAATTTTTTTTTTGTAAGCAGGTGTAGGTTGGTACCGCTCTGCACTTCTTTATGTGTTTCCACATTTCTCGTCAGTGAAACTGCTGACACTACTGACTGAATGTTTCCTGTGAGGAGAAGTTGTAGTGTGGGACTTAAATATGGTTAAATGGCCTGGACAGTTTGTTTATGCTGTATGCTGATGAAGAGGTTCGCATAAGGTTTAATTTTAAACTAGGTTGAATGGCTTTAGCATGAGTGTATGGCTTTCAGGCCACATAGTACTAAGTAAAATCAAATCAAATCTATAGTCACTTTGTTATGTTGATGGATATTTTCACCTAAAAATTATGCATTAGCTTAACTTAAAGGGAAACCCAGCCTGCCTTATAACATTCCGCGTGCCAAATTACAGCTACGCTCAGATCGTCATCCGAGCAATTACATTGCCAAGGTCGGCTGGGGTGGTAGCTGCGTTCCTCGCATAGCTGCTGTCTCGGTTGGCTTTGTAAATAGTACACGAGACAGAATCAAGTCAACGATTGTGTCGTCACAAACCGGAATGATTCTCTTATTTTAAAATTACAATTTATAATTTTCTAGGCTACTGTCTTATAATTTTGCTTCGGCGATCTATTGGAGTAATTAATTTTAATTTGTATCGCATTAGTCTATTAGATTTTAGATCTTATGATAATTATTAGAAAATTAGTAGATGTACACACAGAGCTGAAACGTCATGATTATTGTACGTGCGCAATGCATCATTTAGTGACGGGTCGTTCTTAAATATAGTTAACAATATTCAACAGAAAATCTTCCAGACGCCACATTTTAAAACGGTTTTTTTTTAGCAAGGGAAACCCTAACGATAAGTAAATAGACCTTTGGGGCCATACTTGATGTGGAGGATCGAGAAAAATGGCGCTGGGAGGTATATCCCCTTAACTTTAACTTTAATTTGTTTAGTTGAAACGCCCAAAATGTGGGCATGGTACAACAAAAGGTTCATTTTCAGAGGAACAATAACGCAACTAAGAAAACAAATTCATGGAGAAATGCATGGGAAATAATACAAATTAGACAAAAACCAGAAACAATTCAGAGACACACAAAAAAAAAAGAAACCCACAGGCAAAACAAAACAAAAGCATGTATGTTTGGGGGGGGGGGGAGGAGTTATTCGAAAAAAAATAATAACGTCTGGCTGATTTGCATAGTGTATGTCAAGTTTAATTTTAAAGCTGTTAACAGAGGAGGCCAAAACTATGAACTCCTGAATGCAGTTCCAAAAGGGGATAAGTCGGGCAAAAAAGTATGTAGAGCCCATTCATGGGTGTCGAATGAATAGTAAGTTTAAGAGGGTGACCGCTTGTGGCTGAGTAAGTGTTGAAACTAAAGCAGTTTCGAAGGGCTGGACCTCCGTAACCTTGCTGCAAAATGTTGTAAAGAGTTATGAGGTCACCATGCGTAAAACGCCAAGGGAAGGGGTTTGAAGATGAATAAGTCGTTCGTGGTAAGAAATATTATACAAACCACACACTCTCTTGGAAAAACGACGTTGGACTTGCTCAAGTGCTTTAAGACAATTAATGTTGCTGTTGTGGTCGCCAAAAGTCGATAGCATATTCGAGGATAGGACTAAAGACAGAGAGATTGAGCCGAAAATAAATGTGTTCATACTTTGAAGATATGGTTCTGGAGATTGAGATTGGAAGGCCTGTTGCTTTAGCGATAGTATTAGCAAGATGATTGGAAAAAGTAAGCTGATTGTCGATTGCCCCCCCCCCCCCCAGATCGCGCATAGCTGGAAATGAGTTAAGAGGATTTTCTCCCAAGTAATAAACATATTGTAGATTTTTGTGCCCAAAATGGAGGATAGAAGATTTTTCTGAATGAATAGTAAGTTCCCAGGTATTGCACCAAGTGAATAATAAGTTAATGTCAGTTTGAAAGCTTAATGGCCTGATAACTACCTATTCACCAAAAATGTTATTTAACAAACTAAATTGTAAATATATTGGAATTATTTTTTTAAAGTAAAGTAAAGTAAAGTAAAGTAAAGTAAAGTAAAGTAAAGTAAAGTAGCAACCGTTTATTAAATAAAAACTTTATTAGTAAACCGTGGGCCATCGACCTCCAGAAGCCGAATTTCGGTTTTCCCGGGAGAGAGAAAGGGGAAGAGATAGGAAGTGAGCCTCTGGGCAGAGCTTCCTACAGTAGGTGGCTGTAGGTGGCTCTGCTCTGGGCCTGTTAACCATGTGTGGCAGGGCCCCAGCAGTCATCGCGCCAACCCGCACCAACCAATCCACATCGTTGAAAGGATTCAGTGGTTGAAGTCATGGATTCTCAGGCATTTCGTCATGGTACAGTGTCCTAACTGACGTCTATTCCACACAGCAATGAACTCAAATAATAAGTGTACAGATTATGTAGACGTAGATGTCGGAGAAGATTTCATTGACCCTCGAGTACAGGTGGGTGTATGACTTGTCCCCAAACTAGGGCCCAAACTGACAACGTACCGTGGATCATGAGCGTTATGCATAAGGAAAAAAATATGCGTGATAGAAATGGGCAAAATACACAAAACCATGCATAAAATGATGCATCCTTTTTTTCCCCTATATAATAATTCATTAACAAGAAACTGCAAATAATTCATGATATCATACAATTCAATTAATACTACAGTATATACCGTACAGGTTTTTACTGACTGTGACAAACGTTAGGTTGTTATAAGGACACGGAAACAAGCAACTATACCCCCCCCCCCCCGAAACCCCCCCCGGCCAAATTTTGCCCCCCCCCCCCCCCGACCCAATGGGTAATTATTTGGGAACCTTACTTTTCGTGATGTCGACCTAGTTTCCTTGCCTGTCGAATTGTTTCGTCGTGCTTCGATTCAGAAAATCATAACGAAAACATGCGCAAACGGTTATTTATTAAAAAAGAATTATTAATGCAAGTTCATATGCTACTCGCAGCCACAGTGCGGCTGATGCGTACTGCTAGATGAGAAGCGCAAGAAAAAAACTGCTAACCATAACATTAGTAAACGGAAATTATCTCTTGCAGGACAAGATTTTAGTTTCGGTTTTTGACGATATATTTTATCCGTAGCGAGCGCGGCAGTGCGAGCGAGGAACTTAATTTGGTAAAAAAAATGACCATCATTTACCTTGATTTACCCTAATTTGCAGATTTTACGGAAATAAAGCAAATATTTATTTTTTAAATTACGGTTGCTGTTCATGGAGATGGTCATTTTTTTTCCAAATGACGTCCCTCGTTAGGGCTGCGACAAAACATATAACATCAGAAACCGCAACGAAAAACTTGTCCGGCTAGCGATAATTTACGTTAGGCCTAACTAATGTTCTGGTCGAAATCAGGTTTTCTTGTAGTCCTTCTCATCTCGCAGTATGGCGTTGGCCTCGATGTGGCTGTGAGTAGCGTTTTAACATGTTTTGATAATTCATAAATAATTACCGAAAGCCTGCGTTTGATTACATGGTTTGTACACGGCCTTGAATTCCTTGAAAAGCCTTAAATTTCAAAACTTGAAATTCAAGGCTTGAAAAGCCTTGAAAATTGGGATTTCTTTTATAAGAGCCTTGAATTGGCCTTGAATTTTGTTAGCGTACTATGTTTGATGAAATACAGTCAATTAATCTTAAATTCATAAATAAATAAAAAATAGTTCGTCAGCCTAATGCTTATCTTCTGTTAACGACACGACGTGCCTTCGTTCTTATTCACGTTAGTGCAGTATTTGAAAAGCAACTTATAAAAACACTACGAAATACGCAAAACTTCACAACTCGGACTCACGCTTAGTCCAAATTTTCGATACCACCCAGATATCTTCGTCAGGTCTCG
>JAHWFP010230419.1:0-20493 GCA_023313725.1 Lithobius niger | reverse complement strand
CGAGACCTGACGAAGATATCTGGGTGGTATCGAAAATTTGGACTAAGTGTGAGTCCGAGTTGTGAAGTTTTGCGTATTTCGTAGTGTTTTTATAACGGATCGATCTTTTCACAGTATGAAAAGCAAGTTGTCCCACGATTTGGACAAAATAAATAACTTTTAAATGGATGTTTATTCAATTATAGAGTATAGGCTAGTAAAAGATTGAGTTTGTTTTAAGGTCATTTTTAACAATTTGGTTGGCAAACCGGCCTTGAAAATGGTTTCGCCTCTGGTGTACGAACCTTGTCTGAATAACGACGAAGGATTCGACAGAAGTCAATCAATATTAGCGTCCCGAAGGCAGAAAGGGGTGTGACGTGCGACTATGTCGCAGATAATCTGGCACAGTCGCAGACAAAACGTGCCGTTTTGACCAAATTTCTGCCGTTTCGCCAATTTTCGACCGATTTGGACATTCCAATACACCATTTTAATCGTCTCGTCGAGACCTGTCCGTTGATGGAAGAGCCAGATCAATAGAATAAAGCACTGAAAAGTTATTCAGTAAAAACCAATAAATATGCACGTAGCCATACGGAAAAACATTAGCTGCAGACAATTTTTCTCTGACAATTGGTGTCGCAGACAGTGGCAGAAAATTCTGCTTTGGGGATTATCGTGAAAAGTAAGATTTCCAATTAATACCCCCAAATGTGCTGCTCAGGTCTAAAATGATGGTTTTGAGTTTGCATCATTACGTTTACAAAGCACCTAAAATGCTGTGAATGTCTACAAAGTAATGTTCTGATATCTTAGGACATCTTTGATTTTTCCTTAGCAGTTTTTTTTTTTAGCAGTTCTCTACGTATCTGTATCTCTGTAACGTTTAATTTTCGGATGTGGGTTTATTAGCAATACTTACTTTATTTCCGTGCCATCTGTAATGTTAGGGTTCCCTAAACGACTGCGTAAGGGCCTACATAGGGTAATAAGTGGCATGATAACTATGATGGAAAAGCTTTACTGCTACGATCTGCTTGTAGAGGCGTCAAGTTTAGGGCAAAAAAAAAAAGTACCTTGTTTTACGGGAGTTTGCCACTCAAAAGCAACATGTGCTTGTGCGCAGATATTATTTTTATTTTTTATACCAAAATTTAGACTGTACTGGTAAGAAAAAATGTTTTTTTGGTAGGTCATAGGTTAACGGGGTCAGTTATTTTTATTCTTTGTTAAAGTCCACTATCGACTTAGGGGAACAGAGAGCGTAGAATAGCCATCTGCCCATCTGCATGTTACATGTTACGGTAAGTTGTTGGTAGATCTTGTGTCCCCTTTTTGTTTCGAAAGGGAAGCAAAGTCATTAAAAAAATTCATGTGCACGATTTTTGAGACACGGGCGCTCCTGTAAAACAAAGTATGTTTTTGGCCCTTAACTAAATGCTTTTCTTACTAGATTTAAATCATGTCAAATCAAGTCAATGTCTAAATTGTTGTTTATTTGTTATAAATCAACAAGACAAAGTTAAGTATTTACAGACTTTCACAAGTTAACTTAGCATCGTAAAGGTCTCAAATAGAAGACTATTTGATAATTGCTACAGTTGGAACTGTTGCTTAGTTTAACCGCTTGTAACTCAATAATTTAGAATAAAAGTCACTTGTTAGAAAACATATTAACCTGATAATTTTAGCATTACATTTCCCAAATGTGATGTTCTCCTGGAGGTTTCTTCCGGTGCGGAGACGCCTGCTTGCATATCCCACTGCGCATGCGCGACACAGTCCTCTCTTATAAAAGCGAGAGCGTGGACGCTTTCGGCATTCATTTTCCTCCAGAAGTACGTCAATGCGTCACTTCTCTTAAGGTTCTCCTTTCGTACAGAATTTGGATTTCAAGACCGATGATGGCCGCCACTCCCGAAGCTCCCGCTTCATTGGCTGCTCTCCCTCGTGCTCTTACTTCCTTCGCCCTCAGCGCCCGATGGGTGTCTGCTCTCGACCTCACCGGTGGAACGCCACTTACCGCCTCTCTCACCGAAGCTCCTTTCATTGAAGAAATCTTCCTTTCGGAATCTCCTCTTCAAGCTGGCCAACGCACTCCGCCTTCGGCCCCCTTGGACCTTTTGTCCCTTCGCCAGGATCTTTAAGTTGCGAAGGACAAGTATCATGTCGTGCGTCGGCTGCCTTTCAGTCACCCACCCGCAATCCCCCTTGGATCTTTCATCCAACTCATCCCGAAAGGGAAACAGCGTCACTCATAGTGAAGAACAACCAGATGCCTCCGCCATCGTGCACATCTTCTGCCCGCCAAGCCCGCACTCCACGTCAAGCAACGAAGGCCATAAGCGATCTGCCCCTTTGCCTCCTGCCTCGCTACTGCCTTAAAACGCAGGGCCACTTCTCCTTTCTCCAAAAGGCCTCTTCTCCCGGACCCACTCCCTCCGAAAGAAACTCCTTCACCCGCTGTCGCTTTGCCAGCCGAGAGACATATCCATTTCCCGGACGACTCCACGGACGATCCAACACTGCCTTTGGCATCCCTTCTCAAGACAGGGTTCGTCTAAAAACCCCAACTACTCATAGCAGGGTTTTTTCGGGTCCAACCCACCTGAAAAAAAACCCAAATGTGGGTTTTTTCAACAACAAAAACTAAATAAAATGAGTGAATGCATAAACCAAAAACCTGTTAAAATTTCATTTCAACTGTCGTTAAAATGTTGATTGTTTGCTGTTTTAATACAATAATACAGTAAACTGCTTCAGCTCATCAGTAACGGTATACTTTAACTAATTTCTGGGCTTTATCTGTACCCAATCTGTTTCTCAACTTACACCAAACTTTAAATGTTGAAAAAACCCACTCGTTTAATGCACAGCTAGGTGGAGCAGAAAGAAGAGCCCCAAACATATCACAGAAGCCTTCTGTTAGTTGCTTTGATTTTTAGTTTTTCTTGCTTTTGAACCATTTTACTGGGCTGAAGCTTGGTTTGACACTCTCCTTAAATAGTGACTTGGGATAGGAAGATGCTAGCACTCCAGCCCAAAACTCTAAATGATGTGCAACTACCCACTACCTGTGCTGCATCTTCATGCTCCAATGTTAGGTTTTTCCCTTTGTTTATGGGGTCCATAATGATGAAACTAGATAAAACCCGAAAAAGCTCCCCCAAAACCCGAAAAAACCCAGCCGAGCAGGGTTTTTTCGAAAAAACCCGGGTTTTTCCAAACCCTGTCTCAAGACGGTCGAAGAGACAGTACCAGACTGCTTCCTTTTCAAGCCCTCACAGTCTGCTGATGCCCCCCGTCATTAACAGGGGCCTGAAAACCGGTTTCGGTTTCGCCCTTCGGGAAAAAGACGCCAAACCACGTAACCTACTTGGCCAATGTACTACGCTACTCACATGCATCCTCAGCAACGAAGGATCCCTTCTTGGCAAAGGCAACCCACTCATCCTCGACAAGGATCCACCGGCCCCTCGCCCGGACGTGAAAGCAGCTTCTTCCGCCCTCTCGGGGACGGTGCCACAAATCCGCACAACTTTGACACTTATTCCGAATGTGAATTTCTCTGCAGCGAAGTGAAGATGGACTTCGGTACAGCCCTTTCCATTCCCAAGAGAGCTGAAATTCCAACCTTCGTATTATACGAAAACGACAAATGTCTTCGCTTAAGCCTTTGTGCGGCATCACAATCTGACGTCCTTAACACGGCCGTTAACGCCCTGTGCGAGAAACTTTCCACAGACGCAAGCCCAGAAAAAATATGCAATCTCTTATCTTTGATTTCTCAACTTTTCCAAAATGCAAGCTTTGCTACTTACCATTCCCTCCACTGGGCTACCAGAGCCATTTTCAACAACACGCTTCTCCTTCGTGAAATAGCCCTTTCATCCGCAAACAACCTGAACGTCTCCACCCGGCACCACAACCAACCCATTCACGAGTCGGACACCCTGTTCCGTGGTCTCATCCCGACTCTCGCCCCACATCTGGATATTTCACGCAAAACCAAAACACAACTCAATGTCTAATCGTCCCTTTCAGAGGAACAGACAACTAACTCCCCGCCCTTCGGCGGACGAATGGAACAAACCCACTCCTTCACCTTCGTCAACCAAACCGAATGACAACACGTCCTTTCAGCCGAGGAACCCTCAGCCCTTTCGGTCCGACGTGCCAAGCTCCCGTCCCGGCCAGCGCAACCAACGGAAACAATACTGATACTGAAAATATTTAACAGAGGTGCAGTCTTGCTGAGGAGCATGCTTATATTTCACGTCTCGATGGAGATTATTACATATTACAATATTGCCCGCAATTTGGGTATTTTTTTCAGTGACAGTAAATGAAAAATGTTTTAAAAGTGTTCAGAAAAAAAGTGTAGCCTACTAAAAAATTGTAGAATTCTAAACACGACCTTGTCTTACTCTTCCCCCCCCCCCCTTCCTCAAGTAATTACTAAGCCATTGCATTTTACAAACTTCAAAATTATGTCTGAACATATTCAAAGTGAAAAGATGTACGGTATTTTTACGACTTTAATTAACGGCCTCCATGCAAATTTGGTGAGTGGTTTTCTACATGTATAATTATTTAAGAAAGTCTAACGAGCAATTAAAAAAAAATCTCTAGGCGTATGTATTATTGTACTTCCTACCTAGGCTAAATTTATGACTACTCGGAAAACGAGTAAGCTTTTACTGTTATTAGGCCCAAATTCAAAAACAAAAATACACACTGTACGGTATTTTGCGAATTTTCGATAGGCCTAATAGTCCGAGTGGTGTTAATTTCGGTCTCTCCTTTCAAAAACACTGGCACTCATGACAAGGTAAAACAGAAGCAAGCACAAGAAAGGAAGCCTGAAGAAGATAGGAGAGACCGAAATTAACACCACTCGGACTATTAGGCCTATCGAAAATTCGCAAAATACCGTACAGTGTGTATTTTTTTTTTTGAATTTGAGCGTTACAATTGTGATCGATTGATTTCGAACATTCAAAGTAGAAGATGGTTCATTTTTTCGCTGTTATTAGGCCCTGATTTAGACTGTGAAAAATTCCTTATTTCCTACTTTTTTTCCCCCAAAACCCACCACGACCCCTGACATTTCCACCAACATCAAATACAAGCCAGCGCCTACCTGGACGATTGGGCCCTGAACAACCCAGGCCACCGAAAGCTGGAACTAGACAGAGACAAGACCATCTCCCTGTTAAACAAACTGGGGTTCGGCGTGAACCATGCAAAATACCGCCTTTCACCGGCTCAAGTCTTCACATTCCTCGGGGCCTCGTTCAATCTACAATCGGCCCGAATCTGTCCCTCTCCAGATCGCATAGAAGATCTCCTCCTTCACATTCGCCTCCTTCGCAACCAAGCAAGTTTTTCCCCTCGGGAATGAAACTCCCTCATCGGGAAAACGGATGCAATGGCAAACCTCGTCCCTTACGGCCGTTGGATGGTCACCCTTCCACCATCACCGCATAGACAACTGGGTAATCAACCAACTGAAACCAGACAAACAGTGCCCATTCGGAAAGGAATTTCCCTTCGAAACCGTACTATGGTGGTCCGACATAACAAATCTCACGAAATCATTGTGCCTCACGAACCTCCACCCGATCTCATCTTTACAGATTCATCGAAAGTCGGCTGGGGTGCACACCTGAACAATCTGGAAATCTCAGACCTTTGGCCTACGGGGAATCCACCATGCCCTTCAATACTTACTCCCACACATCCAAAACAAGGTAATCCAGGTCCAAGCAGACAACACGACTGCCCTGGCCTACATCCGAAAGAAAGGAGGAACGAAATCAAGATCTCTGCACTACCTGATTTCCGAAATCTTCAATCTGTGCACCCCAAACAACATCACCCTACTGCTGTAACGGCGGATGCTACGACGGCTGAGGAGCTTGTAACATCCCCGACATCAGGTTGACTTTGGTTTTGGTTAAAATAATACTTCAACATGATTTGGTAGTTTATCAAAGCACAGTTTGGCTACGGGCCCGATGTAGGGAACGGAGCGACTTTGTCCTATCAATTTTATAGGCTTAACAAGTACTATTTACACTAGGTATGCGCTGCCACCATGGTGGAGTGATGTTAATTGCAACAATATACAGAGTTCTCCTAAATAATGACTGGCGTTAGATATAACTCAACCAGGGGCGTAGCGAAGGGCATTTTGTTGGGGGGGCAGAGAGGCAAAATTTACTGACTTTTCTTTCAAAATGTGCTTAAATTTGCCGACTTACCCACTCCAGCTAGGGGGTCTGGGGGAGCGCTGTGAGCTCCCCCAGTGGGGTCCGGGGCAAAGCCCCGGAAGCTGACGGATTTTTAGATATTCAAAGACCTTTCTTGGCTTCAAACAATATGTTTTAGACATTTCTAGGCTCCACAAAAGTGAAAGAAAATATATGAACAGGAGGAAAAGAGCTTTTTTAAAAATAAAAAAAAAACTAATTTCCATGCCCTGACTAAGGGCGAATACAGAAAGTTGGCCTGAGAGGGGGCCGATTTACCAAAAATTCAAAAGATAATTTTTTTTTTTGCTACGGCCGCGTAGACTTGACAAGGGTACCACCCCTCCCACCCTCACCCACCCACCCAACACACACATAAACTTACACTATCCCTTATTTTCGGCCCTAGTGAAGTCTCATGAAGGTCATAGGAAAAATGGCAGGTGCTCCAAAGGGTTTTGGCGAGCGTTAACCGCACCCGATCATCTGGCCGACGCAGCCCTGCTTGGCTGTAACAATACTTTGAAGGAAACTACATTCTGTAGAAAATCTTTAACCAGTTCGCGTAGTTGAAAGGTACACACAAATGCAAAGTGGAGTGATATGAAGGAATATTAAACTAACGAGGGACTGATTTTTGCAAGGCAGGAAGCACCTTGCAGGTGCCTTTATCAATAAAAGGTAACACACGATCACACGTTCGTTTCATTAGAGGAGTTACCTACTAAATACAGTGCTTTTTCTATGTGTTTCGGCTAGTTCTTTTAGTGAATTACTTTTTTTCTTCTATTTCTGCAATTTTTTTTAGCTGTTCCTTTCTCTTGTGTGTGTGTGTGTAGGGGGGGGGGTTGGACCTAACGGAGTCTTTAGAAGACCGCTGGATCCTGCAGATATGACCTACTGCTAGTTTTTTAAGTATGAAAAGGTAGTGATTTATTAAATAAAATAGGACCTTGTTTCTTTTCTGTTGTCTAGCACCAATCAGTCTTTTTTGTTCATTCCAACCTTTATATTATCACGACCATTTTCAACTTAACAGCACGCAGAGAAGAAATTTTACTATTTTCGAATATCACGATATAACTCAAGAATAATTTACTGTAAGTCGGCATTCCATGAAAACTGCTTCTTTTAGCAGCAATGCAGAGCTATGAATATAAATTCGGTATGTTAACCAAGCCTACCATTGAGATAGTTCTCCGTATGTGACGCGAGCAAACTGTAGAAACCGTATTTTGCAGTATTCAACAAACAATCTAAAAACGTTCAAATATTTTTTTTAGTTGGAGTCGGCAAATGTTTTATGGATTTTTTGGTGGTAACAAGTTTTTTTTATTCTAGGATAGCTGTTAGTGTTAGCCTCGTATTTTTTTTTATATCCAATACCTAATTGCTCGGTTGGCTGTTAAACTAACTGATTCGGCTATAATTACGACAAATTATAACTTGTATCCAACGGTTTAAGGTTGAAAAAATTGTTGACTACCTCACCTTTTTTTCTGCTCCATCTAATACGAAGGGGTTTGACAGAGCATCGGTTTGTCTGACTTGGACCGTTTTGCCGTCATTGCAATGCTTTTCATGCTTGTTACGGTAATCGTTACCAAAACTACCTGCAGTGCACTCCAACTTCATACGCATTCTTGGTTTTCTACCCGTACCAAGATTGCCCGTACTCATTTTGACGGTCGTGTAAATGAGACCGAAGTGACTTACTGACTGTTGTCGGTTTGCCGACAGTGAGTTCGCAACAGGTTGATGGGGGGGGGGGGGGGAGTTTCCAGGATTATTTCTTCTTTCAGCTGGAGAAAATGTTTTATTGAAAAGCAACGAATTCCCGATTTCTCACTCTGCCTTAATATGCAGTCAAGGTCAACTTAAGGAAACCTAAATACGAAGGGAGAGTTGATGGAATTAATCTAGATCAAACTATGCTTTCTCAGATAAGGTCACCCCACCTTTAGCTGTCAGTTAGTCGGACAGTCGGTTAATATGCGAAATAATAGTCGGGTTGTCGGAAATATATAGTTCCATTTTATAAATTGTACACAAAAATCTGTAGAAAAATTTGCAAGAAAGGCTAACTTTGGCGGTGTAATTTCTCTGACCCACACGTGATTCAATTTTGCCGACTTTTGCCGGCTTGGCAAAAGTTGGGGGGGCAGCTTGCCCCCCCCTTGCCCCCCTCTCGCTACGGCCCTGAACTCAACAAAAACACGTGGGGAAACAACTGACGTTTAAAACTCTTGGTTTTATTTTAGACAGTTAAAACAACAACGTCGCAAGTTACAATTCACGAGTTTGTACAAGCATGCTTTTAGTTTAAAGCAACCAGAAATCTCAAATATAAATTTCGCTACCGAATTACGGCTTCGAAATAAATCAACTTAACATCTAGGAAGTTAGCTTCAGGTCTATTTCAACCTCCCAATTACAACAGCAAGTTATAAATCGGATTTACAGTTTAGTGGTAAGAAGTGCACCTTCAAATCATACTAAACTTCTTATTAAATCTGACTAGTTCTGCCGCGACAAACACTAGCAATTTAAGAACACTTTTACGTAAGTTAGCCTTTAAAATAAGTAAGATAACATGGTTTTAGGACTGGAACCACCCTGACGTTATGGTTAACTTAGACTAGAAACTGCCGATAGAAAAAGTTACATCCATAATTTTCACAAGCTAGAAGTTAAGTTTTAAGAGTCCGAACTAAGAATTTCGATTTTGAGGCCTAAATACTAACTTTCAGGTTTAAATATGAGACGATACGAACCACTACCATTTGCCCGGCATGGCAACAATCGGACGGCATCGTCTCCTTTCCCGATCGGCGTGACCACCTCTAGCTTGAGATCTGTGAGCTGTGCTAAGGATGGAGTGTTGGGGGGGGCCTTTTTATGCTGGAGCAGCGTATTTTAGCGACCAAAGTGCAGATGCCGAGGAGAGTTGCGGGGGTCTGATTGGTGGAGGGCCAGGAGAACAATGGAAAGTGGGAGGAGAAGTCGGCTGAGCAAAGGGTTTTGGTGTAGTGCCGTTTGAAGGAGTAGGGACATGTAAAGATAGGCCAATATGCGTTTTGAACACATGGACATTGGGAATTGGCCCTTGTATTAAAATACTGACTGTAGGATTCGTATTTACAGATCTTTATAAGATATACTGAATTAATAGAAAGAAAGCTAGTTTTTTGGCTTGGGAATGGTGGTCACGATCGGTGTAGCGGCGTCGACCCAAAACTATGTGCCGGCAAACGTCACTAATCGTACTGGTGCGGATACATATTGCTAAGTTAGGCTACTGGTCTTTCTTTCCAATTTTGCTGGATTTCAGGACATCAAGCATAGCAGGCCACTATTAACGGAGGGAGCGACGTTGCAGACTAATGCTTTCATAAAACTAACCTAACTTGGCAAGCGGTAATTCTTTGCTGCCACCATGGGAAAAAAACGTGCATTTACTGGCAGTTAACTTTAAACTAAAATTTTCTAAGTTTCAAGTAACTAAGTAAATAATGGTTGGAAACAAACTGAAGCTCTATTTACATTTATTGAACATTGGTTAATAAAATATTTACAAAAGTAGTTTGCAGTTTCATTTTGGGTTACAATAAATCTTGCTTTTAGATTTCAGCAACAACAACAAAAATCGTTAAGCAAATCGTACTTAACACTCAAGTTTAACAACGATCAAGAAATTTTTACCAACTTCAAACTAGAAGTACATTTCGCAAAAATGCAAGTAATATTGAATAAAAATTCAACTCACATGAGGTCACTGACGACGATTCACATGCAACCTTTAGCTGTCTGGTTAAGATGCTAGTCTTTGGTTTTACATTGGAAAAAAAATTCACGTTTTGAAAGTTTTAACTTGAAACGAGAATGAAATTAAAGTTTCTTTGTTGCCAAAACATCTTAACCTGATAATTTAGCATTACATTCCTCGAATGTGATGTTCCCCTGGAGGTTTCTTCTTCCGGTGCGCAGCCGCCTGCTTGCATACCCTCTTCTGCGCATGCGCGCGGCAGTCCTCCCTTATAAAAGCGACAGCGGGCACGCTATCGGCATTCATTTTCCTCCAGAGGTGTCTACACGCCACCTCGCGCCGCTGTTCCCCGTACTTTTTGCTGGAAAACTGGATTCTACCCCGATGATGGCCGCCGCATCCGAAGTTCCCACTTCGCTCGCCGCTCCCTCTCATGCTCTCTTTCGTCCGCGTTCTACCAGCTTCTCCCTCGGCAACCGCTGGATCTCCGCCCTCGACCTTGCCGCCGTTGGCCCGATCCCCGCCGCCACTGAAGCTCTCCAAGCTAGCGTCAACGCCTTCTCGGACTCTCCCTTGCAACCCGGCCAGCGCACCCCGCCGGCCGAACCCATGGATCTTTCGGCTCTACGACAAGATCTCCTACGGGTGAAGGACGTCTACCGTGAAGCCAAGAAGTCCCTTCAACGTGCAACAGCTTCTCGCTCCCCAGCCCGCACCACTCCCTTGGATCTCTCGTCTAATTCTTCCCGAATTGGCCGGAGCGTCTCCCGCAGCGAAGTCAGGCACATCGTCCAGGAAACGGTCCGTGTGATGCAAGACAACCCCATGCCGCCTCCCTCCTGCACGTCATCCGCCCGACACGCCCGCACGCAAGCGTGGGTTGCTTCTAGCCACGGCTCAGACAAGCGCAGCTCAAGGCCGCCCCCTGCCAATCCGAAGAGGCACAAGTCATCTTCTCCCTCTCGGCCGCAAGCCCCTTCTTCAGCCGTACCCACGCCCACCAGGAAGATCCATTTCCCGGATGATGCCACCGAAGAACAGGTCTTCCCACTGGCCGCTCATCTCAAGACGGTTGAAGAAACCATCCCTGATTGCTTTCTCTTCAAGCCCTCGCAGACGACCGACGTTCCTGCCATCAACCGTGGGCTGAAAACTGGCTTCGGCTTCGCCCTAAGAGAAAAAGACGATAAGCCTCGCAACCTTCTCGGCCAGTCCACCACGCTGCTCACCTGCCTTCTCCGCAACGAGGGCTCTCTACTCGGCAAAGGCGACCCTCTCGTCCTCGACAAGGAACCCCCTCCACCCAGGCCAGGCCGTGAAAACAGCTTCTTTCGTCCGCTGGGCGACGGCGCCACGAACCCGAACAACTTTGCAACCTACCCGGAATGCGAATTCCTATGCAGTGAAGTGAAAATGGATTTCGGCACCGCCCTTTCTATCCTGAAGAAAGCTGATATCCCCACTTTCGTCCTATACGTCAATGACAAATGCCTTCGACTGAGTCTCCGGGCCGCCTCACAAGCCGACGTTCTCAACACTGCGGTAAATGCCCTATGCGAGAAACACTCCTCGGACGCAAGCCCCGAAGAACTACGCACTCTTTCGTCCCTGGTAATGCAGCTCTTTCAGAAGGCAAGCTTCGCCACGTACCACTCCATCAACTGGGCTACGAGAGCCCTTTTTAACAACACACTGCTCCTCCGGGACATCGCCCTTTCGTCCGCAAATAACCTCAACATCTCCACGATGCACCGGCTCCGCAACCAGCCTATTCATGAATCTGACACACTCTTCAGGGGCCTCATCCCAACTCTCGCTCCTCACCTCGACATCGCCAAGAAACCCAAGCCGTATAAAGCGATCTCCTCCACCTCTCGTCCGGCTCTGAAGAATAAGCAACCTTACCCCCGCCCTCCTCCAGAGACCTGGACCAAGACGCCGGCTCCCTCGCAGTCCCCACGTCAGAATGACTTTCGTCCGAAAAACACTCAGCCCTTTCGGACCGACCAGCCTCGCTCCCGTCTCGGTCAACGCAACCAGAAGCGAGCCGCTACTCCTGACCGACGCAGCCGCCACTCGTCACCGGGGAAAAACAACTCTCGCAAGAGCCGACAATGACGCCTCCCACCCATCCTGCCTTCCAGTCGGCGGAAGACTACGTCTCTTCCTCCCAGCCTGGCTACAACTAACAAAGAACCCAGAAGTCCTTTCCATCATCAAACACGGCTTTCGTCCGGACTTTCTGTCAAAACCACCGCTCCTCCCATCGCCCCCTTGGGAATTCTCCCCACCACCAACACCTCAACTTTCGTTAGAAGTTTCAGAACTCCTTCGGAAAGATGCAATCAGGGAATGCCACAAGCCAGGCCCAGGTTTCTACAGTTCCATTTTCAGCCGACCAAAGAAGTCAGGAGGTTCCCGCTTGATTTTCAACATGAAACCCCTCAACAAATACATTTCAAACGACCACTTCAAAATGGAAACTCTCGAATCCATCCGTCCTTCGTTCAAGCAAAACGACTGGACAATCTCGATCGACCTGAAAGACGCCTATCTCCATGTCCCACTCCACTCGGCAATCATGCACCTCTTTCGGTTCATCTACAACCAAAAGGTCTACGAATTCCGCTGTCTTCCCTTCGGCCTAAATGCAGCCCCACGGATTTTCACATTGATTCTCAAACCAATTTTGGCCTATCTACACCAAAACGAAATCCAAGCCAACGCCTACCTGGACGACTGGGCCCTCAACAACCCGGACCCTCTCACATTGGTACAGAACAAAGACAAGACCATCTCCATACTAAACCTTCTGGGCTTCGGCATAAACTACTCAAAATCCCGCCTAACACCAGCACAAATCTTCACCTTCGTAGGAGCCTCGTTCAACCTTCACTCAGCAAGGATCGCTCCCTCCCCGGATAGACGAATAGAAGATCTCCTTCTCCACGTCCGTCACTTTCGGTCGAAAACAAGTTTCTCCCCTCGGGAACTAAACTCACTCATCGGGAAGATGGATGCAATGGCAAACCTTGTGCCCTACGGCCGGTGGATGGTAAGACCTCTCCACCACCACCGCATAGACAACCAAGCAATCAATCAAGACCTTCCCGACAAGTAGGTTCCTTTCGGTCCCAACTTTCCCCTAGACTCTCTCCTGTGGTGGTCCGACGTCACCAACCTCACGAAAACACAACCTCTTCACGAACCACATCCCGAGCTACTCCTCTTCATGGACGCTTCGAGGACCGGCTGGGGGGCCCACCTCGGCACACAAGAAACATCAGGCCTCTGGCCGTCAACCTGCACGGACCACATCAACTCCCTCGAGCTCCGAGCAATCTTACTCGCCCTGCGACATTTTCTCCCCGAGATCACGAACAAGACGGTACAAGTCCAGTTCAACAACACGTCCGCCCTTGCCTACATAAAGAAAGAAGGAGGAACGAAATCCAGATCTTTCAACCAGCTAACATCGGAAATCTTCAACCTCTTCATCCCACACAACATCACACTCCTTCCTCTCCACATCCCAGGCAACAGGAATGTGATTGCCGACTCCCTATCACGACAGAATCCTCCAACGGGCGAATGGTGCCTCAAGCAATCCATCTGCGAATCTCTCACCATTTGGGGCACCCCAATGATAGACCTGTTCGCCACGAGGCACAATGCCAGACTTCCCCTCTACATAAGCCCGATGCCGGACGAAACAGCAGTAGCAGTAGACGCCCTGACTTTCCCGTGGCAAAACCTGTTTGCCTACCTCTTCCCCCCCTTCAAGCTGCTTCCACAAGTTCTTCTAAAGATCCAAGAAAGCCAAAGCCTGTTCCTACTCATAGCCCCCCTCTGGCCATCGGCAGCGTGGTTCCCACTTCTTCTGGATCTACTAGTCGACACTCCCATAAGTCTGCCCTTTCATCCAGATCTTCTGTCCCAACAGAAAGCAACAAAACTACACCCGAATCTACCATACCTCAACCTACACGGGTGGCTACTATCATCAAACTCCTTAAAAAGGCTGGAATTCATCGAGAAGAGGCCGAACGCATCGCCTCAAAGGCAACCAGGGATTCCACTAACCGGATGTACGACAGCCACTGGTCCAAATGGATTCATTGGTGTATCACAAAACAAGCTAATCCTATCAACCCACCTCTTCCAACCCTCCTGAACTTCTTTCGTGACTTGTTTAACATCGAGAAACTCAAAGGTTCTACAATACTTGTATACCGCTCAGCTTTAAACACCGTCTTCAAAGCCGCCAACAACACCAACCTACTCGACGACTACCGAATCTCAGCCCTTCTCCACTCATATGAAAACGAAAGACCTACTACCAGAAGATTAATAACTGACTGGGATCTTTCGCTCGTCCTCCAGTCCCTAATGGCCGAACCATATGAGCCCTTACAAAGACACCTCCCTCCATCTCATGACCCGCAAGACGGTCTTCCTTGTCACCTTAGCTGCCAGCTTTCGCTGCTCCGAAATCCAGGCCCTATCATCAGACCCCGCATACTGCATTTTCAGCCCCAACTTCTCTTCTGTCACGCTATACCCAAGGTCGACCATTCAGAGCCAAGACACAAAAACCCTCGAAACCACCAAAACCAATCACCTTTCCAGCTCTTTCCACCCTAGTCGGAAACAAACCTGAACGACTTCTTTGTCCTGTCAGAGCATTACGCTTCTACCTAGCCCGCACACGTCACGAAGACATCCGCCGAGGAAGGAACCAACTCTTCCTCCCGGTCGACCCCCAATCCGGTGAAACATCAACAGCCATGATATCAAAATGGACTAAGAAAACAATCGAAGCAGCCTATGATAAAACTCCAGAGAGCATGAGAGTGACGGCGCACGAAGTGAGAGCCGTCTCCACATCATGGGCCCACCACAATGCCATCCCAATAGATGAAATCCTAGCAGCTGCATCCTGGCGCCACCACTCCACCTTCACCTCCCACTACCTAAGGGATATGTCAAGAGAAGAGTCCAGACTACACCGGCTGGGACCAATCGTCGCAGCCAGAACTGTGGTCAACCCCCCATTAAGCACTCAGAACACAGAAGCAAGCCATCCATAAGGGAAGCAAGCCATCCATAAGGGAAGCAAGCCACCCAGAAGGAAGCAAGTCCCAAACAACGGTCCTTTTCAGGGCCACCAAATCCTACGAAAGAGACCAACCAATCCTGTTACCACCTGTTCTGAATAAAGTGCAAATTTTTTCTTTCAGATAAAGATTTTTTGGGGGAACGCTTGCTTGCACCCCGGGGCGCCCGTCAGGCCGGTACCCGCCACCAATCGTGACGAGGTCAACTGATAATGCTAAATTATCAGGTTAAGATGTTTTGGCATCAAAGAAAGAACATTTTGCCGGCCCCCAGCCTGCCGGCTAAAAATGGTTTCTTTGTGCCTAAAACATACTTAACCAAACTCCCGCCCTGCCTCCCCTCTCGAGTCACCGCCTGACATATTGAGAGTAAAATGAATGCCGATAGCGTGCCCGCTGTCGCTTTTATAAGGGAGGACTGCCGCGCGCATGCGCAGCAGGGGGTATGCAAGCAGGCGGCTGCGCACCGGAAGAAGAAACCTCCAGGGGAACATCACATTCGAGGAATGTAATGCTAAATTATCAGGTTAAGTATGTTTTAGGCACAAAGAAACCATTTTTAGCTGGCCGGCAAAATGTTCTTTTTATAAAATCATCCCCAAAAAATATTTCACCTGCAAAAACCTACCCCGATCGCGATAATTAAGTTTAAGTTACATTTAAGTTTTCAAATAAATAGCCTAAACGAAATTCAAGTACAACTAAGTAACTTACATGTCCTCTACCTGGCCCAGTTTTGGCGCCATTTGCGGCGGCAGAAGAACATCGCTCTCCCAGAGAACGTGATGATGGGTGGTTGTGAGGTCGAGCTATGCTAACGATATTTTCACAAGCTTGGGTTTTTATACTTCGGAAACGGCTCCAACTTGCCTTCTGCGCGGACCCCGAGGAATGCTGGACATGTAAGGCACCTCAGGATTTGTTTAGAGCCTAAATTTCCAAGTATCCAATTCACTGGTTGGTGGAGAGTTTTGGTCAGCCAAATTCGGTTCCAACGACGCTCGAGCACTTCCGGTTTGCCTGGTAGAGTCGATCGTTTCACTTACGCAAGTAAAATTCCAACATGGCGCTAAAGCATTGAGCTGAGGTAGCGGACAAGTTTTGCCTCCTAGTTTTAAAACTACCCAACCGAATTAAAAAAGGTAAATATATTTGAAATCTGAACATTATTAAGATTAAAGGCTAGGCATCTTTTATGAAGATTTAAGACAGACTTTGAAGAAAATAGTAACTGAAAACAGCGACATTAGCGCTAACAAACCTGCGTCGTACACGAGTTGTTGCAAGTTATAAACAGTTTCAGACATCAATAAAATCTATTATTATGCTGTGTGAAGTACCCCTATTGTTTGTGAGAGGACTTTAAACAATTATGAAACGTGTAGGTAACATTATCTACGTGGCTTTATGCCAAACTACAACGATGTGCGTCACAATTTTTCGCAGCAGCGCTGTTTACATTTCGGTATTTATTGAAAAATAAATAAATTCGAAATTGAAGATTTCGGGCCTTAAGTAAGACCATTCTGGTTTTCTTGAATATCTTCCAAGATTTCAACAAGGTTGAGTGTAAAAGTTCAATTTCTCCTGCCCTCCCTACATCACCAAGTTTAGGGTTAGCAGTTTTGATTTAAAAATCTGGCGTTTTGTTGCTTGGAAGTAGCCTATCTCCAGTATCGTAAAGAAAATGTTGCAAATTCCTTACACGCCCCCACAAGGGAGGCTTTATTATTTCGGGGTTCACATGAACGTTGAAATTACGGCTGAAAACAAAGATTAGCGCAAAGACAACATGTCTTACCAACGATGTTACCAAGCCAACGTAAAATTAGCTGACAAGTAATTTCACAACAAGCAAGAAAATTCTGCTCTCGGAAAACTGGTTGTTTTTACATAATAAAAAAAATAGCATGCATGTCAAATGATATCTTCTATTACTCTGGTAATACGTCCCTAACTGGTCCGAGTTATGTCAAATTGCATTTTTTTTTTTAGGCAAGAAAATACCAAAAAACTATCAGCCGTCCACACCCAACCTAGCTTGCGATAAGGGTTAGAAGGGTGCTTCCTATGGGCACGTAACAAAAGATAAGCTCTATTTAACAATACAACACTTTAACACTGGTGGGTTTGAAGGTATACCCCACAATGACCATATAACTCAACAAGGTATCTAATTATTTTTCTTGAAAAAAATTAGCGAAAAACGTCATGACCTTTAGACGCACAAGGAAAAAGTACATCGCTTAACCCTTTAGCTACGAGGAAGATACATTTTTCAGTTCGCAATGTCCGGGGAAATGTAACAAACCATAAGTTTACCTCTTTCACTTACAGGTAGGAACAAATCTTTTTTACAGAGGAAGATTTTCCATAAAAACTCAAAAGGATAAGTCGGGGTCACTTATTCCGGTGTGCTCCTAGCGAGCAACTCACTTGGGTCGTCCAATGTCAGAGGCCAATCTTCCACAAAAGGAAGAAGTTGTAGGCATCCGTCAGTGGAATCATTGGCCCTTAAAATTTGGGCATAAAATATCCAAAAGAGGGGGAAAAAATGAAAGTCCCTTCAAGGTTGTACTTTCAGCATACCTAAAGATGAGAAATTAAAATCTCACTAGCTTTAAATTTTAAACATTTCAAAAAAAGTTAAATTTAACAAAACTTTAAATTTAAGCAAAATACCTACTAAGAGCATCTGCGTTCAATGTTCCTTACCGGGTTTGTATTTTACCTGGTAGTCATGGTCTTGTAATGCTAGGCTCCACCTCAGGATTCTAGGGTTTTTACCGGCCATTTGTTTGAGCCAGTGCAATGGATTATGATCAGTTTCGATGTAGAACTTAGTTCCATACAAGTATGGCCTAAGTTTGGCTACTGCCCACACGAGGCAAGCACGTGCTAAGTTTTGCTCTCTGGCAGTCAGTTTTCTGGAAATGTAGAGGCACGGATGCTCTTCTCCACCCAGAGTCTGGGAAAGGACCACGCCCATTCTTCTCTCACTACAGTCACACTGGACCGTGAAAGGTTGATCAAAATCGGGTGCTCTTAGCACTGGATAAGAAACGAGGGCTCTCTTGAGAGTGTCAAAGGCCTCCTGTTTAAGGTTATCCCACAAGATGGGGTCTGGACCATCTTTTTTTAAAGCATCTGTTAGAGGCGCACAAATTTGAGCATAATGGTGCAAATATCGTTGATAATAACCAACTAATCCTAAAAAGGATCTAACATCTTTTTTCGTTTGGGGTCTGGCAAAATTTTGCACAGCTAAAACTTTCACTTCAGAAGGAGAACGACTACCATCGCCTACTGCATGTCCCAAGAAGGTAGCTTTCTGACAAGCCACTTGACTCTTAGTTGCATTTACAGTAAGTCCTGCCTTCTTTATAGCAGATAAAAAGATGAATACATTTTCGAGATGTTTGGGCCAGGTTTCGGCTCCCACAGCTGTGTCATCCTGGAAGGGTGTCACAAACTCTTCCATCCCTCTGGTAATTTGATCCATGAGCTTTTGAAAGCAGAACGGGGCATTTTTCATCCCTATGTTCATCCCCATGTTCATCCCCATGTTGTGATGGCTGCAACTCTAGAGGCATTTGGGGTCAGTTTTACCTGCCAAAATCCTCTATTTAGGTCAAAAATCGAGATGTACTTCCACTTGGAAGCTTTCTCTAAACACTCCTCAATATTAGGTATTGGGTAATCTTGTGTTTCAGAATTGTTATTTAATTCTCGGTAATCTGCTACCGGTCTAGGTTTAGCATTTTCTTTTTGAACGATAATCATGGGACTACCGTGTGGGGAGTCTGTTTCTTTAAGCATTCCGAGCATTCTCTGGACCTCAGTAACAATCAAGTCTTTTTCAAACTTTCCATGTCGGTAATACTTATTAGGTTTCACCTTTTCATCAAGCAGTTTGATGTCATGGGTTACTAAATCTATACAACCTGGGAGTGTAGAAAATACTCCTTTAACTTTTTGAAATAAATTCAATAAATCTAATTTCTGTTCTTCAGAAATGTCACCTATTCTTTTGAACAAACTCATGGCTTCCGGTCCAGTCAAAAGGCCGTCACCGGGGTTTCCGGTCCAAGTGAATTCCTTATGAAGGTCTTCTTTTTCGTCAGCATGAGTATAATTGCATAAACCTTCCCTATGAATATAGGGTTTCATGAGGTTCACGTGATACACAGTATCTTGTTGTCTGCCACTGATTTTGGAGACTAATTAATTTGTATCTGAAAGACGTTTCAGTACAGTACAAAGACCATCCCAATAAATATCTAGTTTATTGGCTCTAGAAGGCTTTCAAATCAAAACTTTATCCCCTTCTTTAAACTTCCTTTCTACAGCTTTAGAGTCATAGTAGGTTTTATTTTTCGCCTGGCCTTTCTGCATGTTTTCCACTGCCAGTTCGCGAGCAAACTTGAAATGCTGCAATAAATCCAACACGTATTCACAGCACAGTAGCACAGTAAGCACAGTAGGATGAACATCTGGTTCAATCCACTGATTCTTTAAAAGATCCTAGGGTCCTTTTAGGTTTCGTCCATAGACGAGCTCAGCAGGAGCAAAGCCAGTGCTCTCGTGAGGTGCGGTGCGAAGCGCAAACATGGCTCCTGGGAGACATCGTTCCCAGTCTTCTGGGTGTTCGTGACATACGGCTCGTAACACGGCTTTAAGTGTACGATGGAACCGTTCTACTGAATTACTTTGTGGGTGATTAACTGAAGAGTTAATTGTCTTTATACCACATTTTTCCAGGAATAAAGTGGTTAATTCACTAACAAAGCAAGATCCAATATCTGTTTGCAAAAAAAAAGGGAACCCAAGACGTGAAAATATTTCCAATAATGCATCTACTACTGACTGGCTATCAGCTGTTTTTAGAGGAATAGCTTCCGGTGCCTTAGTGGCCGGATCTAGTAGTGACAAAATATATTTAAACCCTGCTTTACTTTTGGGTTTAATAGGACCTACAATGTCCACTATGTACCTTGAAAAAGGCTCACCATCCATCGGGACTAACACCATCGGTGCTACAAATTTCTGCCCCGTTTTGCCAGTTTTTTGACAAGTTAGGCATGACTGTATAAAAGTTTCTATGTCTTTAAACACTAAAGGCCAATAGAAATTAGAAAGAACTCTATCTTTTGTCTTGGCACGACCAAGGTGACCTGCCCATGCATTTGTATGAGCTGTGTTGAGCACCAAGTCTCTACACTCCTTAGGCATAACCAACTGTTAATCTACATTAGGCTGTAGCGGTGCTTACAGGTCCTAGAGGTGCCTACTGCTCTGCACCGACATCTGGTGTGGTCTCGGGAAAATTAGAAGTACTTCGGGTGGCCGTTTTTACTTTTGCGGAGTTTAAACA
>JAHWFP010230418.1:0-30485 GCA_023313725.1 Lithobius niger | reverse complement strand
GGACGAATACTGTCTGTTGAAAATTCGCAAGAATCTGGTGAGATTCCTGTAATCTGAAATTGTGCGTTAAATTTTCTGGACTGACATTTTTATCGATATGAGCTTTCAGAGTAAAAACCGCTACGGTATTTTTAATTAACCAATTGACCATTACATTAGTAAATTATATTCACAAAACATGTAACAACAGTACTTGATCAAATTAAGTAACCTATCACATGCAGGTGCAGATATGTAACTTTTACTTGCCAAAAATTTCAAGTATTTGGTATTCGGCTGAATACTAATTTGGTCAAATAATGATATTTGGTATTCAGCCGAATACTGATTTTGGCTAATTAGTGTTAAGATTTGTTGGATATTTGGCCGAATAATTTTAGTATATATTTCTGCAACAACATATAGGCTATTAATGCAACAACATTTAGCTAAGCGTTTTGTTTTGATTTGTGAAGAATTGTCTTCTAACATTCCTAAAAAAAGGAAAAATTATGTGAGATTACCTTTTTTTCAAGGCTTAATATGAAACTGTAGATTTTATGAGGGGAGGGTAAATTTATCAAAAAGCAAAAATGCATGTTGTATACCTCTACCTCGGCTTTGTCATGTTTCATCATCAGGAAACCTGGTCAACTAGTATTGTCTACCCTTAATCGGTAGACAGTCACATATTTTAATCAATATCAAGTGTTTAGGCCTAACAAAAAAAATTGTGTGCTTCGAGGAACCCGACCGACCCTAACTTTTCCTTCCGACCCTAACAGTTTTTTGCTCAAAACTGAGGCGTTCGTTACGCGCGGCGCCAACTCGTGAGGAAAAATACCAGCAAGAGTAGTCAGCATCCAGGTTTCACTAATGCATAGCCGAGCTAGGCACGAAACAAATATATGGTGTGTCATTTTTTTGCAGTAAAATGTCCTTTTACCAAGTTTATGTCTTGCTACACCTCACTTCCCAAAGCGTTTAGTGGTCGAGATCTGGCTGTTTCTCTTCTACCACTCCGTCTTGCTCTTTCTGTCTCTCGTGTATGCAGATGCTTTCCTCTCTATCTGTCGATCGGATGCCTGCTACGCTGCGTGACGTCATCGTAATAAGCAACATTGTGATAGCGTACTCGGAGAAAGTTGTGTTTGCAGTGTGGCGAGAAATACTTTTTTTTTCAATTCCTTTTAAAAATTTTAAAACTAGAGGTGGGACGAATGTTCGAATATTCGTTCGGTTAAGACCATATTCGAATATTATATACCCCATTCGAACATTCACCCCAAAAAACTCTAGGTACTTTACGTGCTTTTGGTTTAGTTTTTTGAATTTTCCGAGTCCAAGTCAGTCGCCACTATTTCTCATCCCTTCCTTCGTTGCGGTGGGAATGGCCTGTGCCTTTTGGATTGTACATTGCGAGTGGAGGAGATTGAAATCTAAACGTATTGCCACTTTTTTCTCTTTTTGATTGCATGTGTTGCACAGTAGACTTACGTTAAACTTTGGTATTTAATAAAAAACAATTTTTAGACGGGGGGGGGGGGGGAAAACGGGCGAAAAGGTTTTAGAACAAATATTCGAAAATTCCAACAGATGCAACGATTGGAAAGGCCCTGGTGTAATGATGGTACCTTACATGACCTTGATAAAAAATAATAATACAAGAGCAAATACACATGGTGCTTAAGTCCTTAAGTAGGAGGTCGATATTTGTTCTAGTTTTTATACCGTACTGTTTGAAAAAAATTAAGCATTTATTTATTTGTTTACATTAATTGTTCGGTTGTTTATTCGTTATTTGGCATTTATATAAGGTACATCCTGTTGGCAGGAGCATATAGAAAACCACAGAAGCATGTCACATAATTAACTTCCACTACAGGGTTAAGTCGGGAGCGTCTACAGTGGTTTAGGCCACGAAAGGTTAATTGTTTGGTTTACAGGCGCATGCGGGTGTCTTAAATTATCGCGGGTCAAAATTTTTTATCTCAATCTTGGTCCACCCGCTAAAAATCAAATTTTCGCCAAATGTTGACTTTTGACATTCCAGTATACCATTTTAACTGGCTCGAAACGAGCTTTTCAATGGTGCTAATTTCAAACCTGTAGCTCAAACCACTAAGAAGTTATTTGACAAAAACTATTAAATTATCTTTAATATTAGATGACATAAAAAACATATTAGCAAAATATTATACTTTTTTAGGCTGACTGCAAGCTCTTTCAGTCTTGAGCTAGGTACACGTCAAAGAAATGTGGTCAGTAAAAAAAATAAAAAATAAAATAAAATGCCTGGTTGCCTGGTGCATCAGTTTGCAACCTTGCCCGTAAATCAAACAATTTTTTTTGCGTGGCCTTAGGAATTTGTTAGCAGAGGTCCCACCTGCATGAGAGGGTTAATGTTTACATTTTGTACGCTTAGATTTCAAAGTAAAGGAGCAGACGAACGATCACGACGAAGTAAGCGGTGATGTGGTAGCCTGATGAAGACAGTCCCTCCAACTCCAGAAAAACCTGTCGACAATTTGCAAGGAGATTGGAACGGTAAATATCTTTTACTTTGAAATCTAAGCGTACAAAACGTAAACATGGACTCGAATTTTCAAAGTAAGCGATGTGACATTTTTAAATGAGAGGGTTAATGTGCGCCACGTTCTCAAGGCTAATTTTAGGTCCTTTGTTTTTAAACAAAAACATGGAAATAATGTCAATGTAATAATAAAACACTCAACAAACAGACAATCTCTTGTTTGTGAGTTACCCTACCCAACAATAAAATGGAGCGATGCTTTTGTGGCACACGTCTATTTTGCATGATACGTATCAATTTCGATTTTAACAGAGCTTGGCATAGGCGTGATACTGCAGACCTTCTGGTGTTAGTATAGGGTACCAAAATAGGCAGCCACGCACGCTCTTTGGTTTTCTGTACGCTCCTGCTATTCCTAATCCTATGCAGAAATTCTGCTGTCCATGACTAGAGCAGTCTTGGGGCCCACTACCACAGAAGTTCCGAGCCAGATGGCCGGCCTATCTAGATTCCGGCGTATGAAGTTTTTGGTTGTGTTTCTGATGTTACGTAGTTAGCCGCAGCGAGCGTGGCAGGGAATTTGGAAAAAAAACTGTCATCATTTTCGTGAACAGTGGCCTTGATTTACCCTTTACACCAATGGCGATAGTACAACCTTCCACGTATACAGATCGACGGTGGACAAGCTTGGAGCTGCTGCGGTAGTGGCCCCGGCAATAGAGTACATTAGTACTGCAAAGATAGTGCATAAGTCCCAGTCAGTATATATGACACATTTGTTAGCCTACCCAGATGTTCAGGCATCAACTTAATTAACAAAAAAAAGTCAACCATTCTTGTCGCTAAGCAACATGACAAGTAATACAGGCGTGATCATGACTTGATGCAAAATTCTTATCACAACAGTCCGACATCACTGACGTCAACAAAAACCTTGTTAGAACGAATGGAGAGGCATTACAAAAAATAATAATAATAAACTCGTCTGCTTATGTTGACAACGTATAGAAACCTCAGACAGAGTACACAACATATTAACCTTAGGGGAACACTCATTCATTTTAACAAATTCCCCATCAAAATAAAAAAGGAGTTTCGTACCCAAATTGGTTATAACTGCGCCCACAACATCTTGCCACTGCAGTGTTGCAGGAAAAGATTTCGTTCTTTCATGTTGCCACCAATAGTCGATGACAAACAGGCCTGGAACACGCAGAATCACTGTTGCCACCGATTCAAAACGCTCTCTCGATATCTTGAGCCACATGTCAGCACATTTGCAAGAGCTTTAGACCCATCACAGATTTGTCAGATCGTCCTAAATCCGCAATCATCAGTTTCCCAGATACGCATCATCCGCCATTTTCACTTTCCGATATCATACGGTAGGTGGTGCCACTAATCTAACCCATCCAAGCTCACCACTGCTGCAGACAGTGCAAATCACACTTAACGTCACTAGTACTTGTTGGAGATACCAATCTGTCTTGAACAGTGGTGAGTTTCGATGGATTAGCTTTGATGTTTTAATACTGATAATGCTTATCACGAAAATTACATTTAATTAAATACATCATTAGAACTAAACAGGCATGTTTAAAGATTTGATCGAATCTTCGTGCAAAATTGTTTTTGTAGTGGATGTGATTAGCATTACTCAATGTCGTATTTTCTTAATGTAAATTTGTGTAGTGACTTAGTGTGACAACATTTTATAAATTATTCAGTTATTTGTAACAATTCTAAATTATTTAAAGTGGTTTTATTTTTAATTAATTGTTATCAAACATATTAATTCCTGTATTACAATTTCAGTATTGCTAATTATAAACTACAGCTGCATTCATAAACTAACAACAAAGTTCCGGGTTAAATCCAGGTCAATCATCGTTCTTAGCGCGATGGTGCTTGCTCCGTTTTTGTAATGGTTTGTCAACAAACTTAAAGCAATAATACCTGCTGACAACTGATATCGTAGAATATTAAAGTAAGACCATCTATAATGGGATTGTTTGGAAAAACACCCGAAAAATCACCGAAAGATCAGGTAAGCCTAACGTGTAGAAAGAAGTCTTGAGTAGTTGACATCCAAATTCCACCATGTCCACCGCACCCTTTTTTCCTTTTACTCAAAATCAAGCTCAAATTAATCATGCTCAAAAATGTAAATCGCAGGTGCAAGAATGGAGCGCAAAACTACGAAAAGAAAACAGATTGTTGGATCGCCAAATTCGAGGTACGTCGAACATGGAGACTAGAATGGTGGCATTACGAATATAGTTGAAGGTCAGTCGGCTGTTGCCTGGGTTTCTACAGGTCCTAAATCGCAACAACAGATGATGACGTAATGGTAAGGTAAATACTTTTTGGCAAAACAGTTGGATTATAGCTTTAGTTTCGGTCGTTTCCCCGGCTAGTTCAAACAAAAGTTGTAAGAATTAAATGAACGAGACAGCTTGCCCATGCCAAGCAAAATTGGTGATAATGATTTCAAGTGATTGTGAGACCTACAACATTGAAAGATCCCTTAAATACCATATATAAAACCACTGGTTTTGGGAGGCCCGTCTATTAATATAGAAAAACCATAGCTTGCCATCATTTAGGGTTATAGGTTTAGACTGGCCATGTCGTAACTGAACGGATGACCAAGAGTCGTTTGCTGTGCAACTTTTGGCACTAGGTTTGCTAGAACAACAACGTAACATCTTGGCCTAATAACTCTCTTTGAGGTGACGATTCGCTAAATGTAACATCGAGTGTGTTTTAACCTTCTGCAGCTACAATAGCAGCACCACCACAAAATGCGTCAGTGGCATGTCGCCTTAGACCACCCCACTCTTGTCACACGAGTGACGAGAGTTAAACGGGAAAACCGGGGAAAACCTTCGGAAATAGTTTCCATCTCCCATGACGCAAGGTCGCCTAACAGCATCGGGCACACGGTCTTTGTATCGCGGTGAAGGTAGGTGAATTGTCCATCTCGAAGAGAGTTGTTAACAGTGCCGGCCAACATAACACTGACATTCCACGGTGGTCCCAGACTACTTGCCACACATTTGGATGGTCTTTTGCTCATCCTTATCCTCTTTTGGGTCCCCCTTTTTCCCTATTCAGTTGTGGTATTGCTCCCAGTACTGTTTTTACTGCAGTAGCAATTGCGTGTAACTGAAATAGGCTACAGTATGGACCCCTGTAGCATAATCAGAGCGACGCGCAACGCTACGTCGCAGTACGGCTGGCAGTGTTGCAGTACGATTTATCCTGCACTTTTCTCTTTCTTCGTCTTCTTTTTGCGATAATTTCGCCAAAAATTGACCGATTTTGATGTTGAAATACATCATTTTAAACGTTTTTTCGAGAGATTTTGAATGGTGCTATTGTCATGACGATAGGTTTTGTCATTCTCAAGTTGTTTTAGCAAAAACAACCTATAAAGGTCTAGAAAAAAGTTCTTGCAAGAAACTTGTTCGTGAACCCAAATGATCCTAACTCAAAATTTTGCACAATGCAAAATTCCATTTTCACACCCTTCCTGCTACCCGCAAACACCTCCCTCTTCCCACAGAACGTTTTTAGTTTACAAAAAGCATGTCGCAGACCAGCTGGAAATATTCTGCTTCTGGGGTCGGATGGACAACATTGGGGACAAGGTGGTCTGATGGTTAGCATGACCATGTCATGTGCTGGGGTCTCCGTTTCGAGTTCAGCTTCAGCCACCCCTGTCATTTTCGTGAAAAGGGGCCGTATGATGTCTCCTGCTTTTGTCAATTGTGGCATTAAAAAGTCCTAGGAATTTTTGATGGAATTTACCTAACAAAATTGCCCAGCTTTCCTTCTGCCACTATGGCTAATGCTGTGCACATCAAACAACAACAACAATATGGACAACAGAAGCTTTGTTTTTTTCACTTGGAAGATCTAGCTAACACTTAGAGCTGTTTGTTCTATGGGTAGAGTCTGCAATTGCGCAGGGACTCCACTCCAGAAGGGGCCTCACCAGACAGTCGACGCCTCGCTAAAGACAGTTTGCAAAAACTGCCCTACTCTGGACAAACATTTGCACAGGCGTCACTTGTTATCTGGACCTGCTCTATGTACCTTTGCATGCTAGTTAATGGCTCATTCAAGGAGTATGGAAATAAATTATAGCTTCAGCAGGCTTAGGCAACATGTAATGTCATGGTTGCCTTCCCCAAGGCTGTTGCCATGACACTAACCAAGCCTCTCCTGCATTGTCCTCAGCCTGGATGCGTCCCTCTATGAACCCCCTAAGGCTAATCTTTGGTTGCTAAGGAATCGAAGCAAGGAGCCTTGGCACGTGTGTGCTGGCTCAAGAGATGTAATGCCCCATGATCTTATTAAACCCACATGTTAATATCATCATCGGCTGTTGATTCGAACAATTCGTCATGTTCACACATCCAAGCACCAGGTGAATACGACAATTTTGGCACCCGAAGCAGGTGAATATGACACCAGGTGAATATGGCACCAGGTGAATATGACAGTAACCTTTCCATTGGTTGCGTTGTTGTATTGTCACATGGGTGAAACGAGATTGTTGCAAATTTTCAAAAAGCTGACATTTTGTCTCTGCCTTCTGAAATTCACAATAGGCTCTTGATTTACTCGTATGACAAAACAATGCAACAAATAATTATGATGTGTAGGCTAATAACTAAAATTTTTGTGATTCTTGCACAATCTTGATGTAATTAGCCTATTAACAAATTCCTTATCTAACGTAAGTCACGAACGTCCCTTAGGCATTTTGTGACTTTAAAAGGGGATGGCGCTAACACACTTCGTGAGAAAAAATGGAGGAAGTAACACCTCACTCAATACTTCCTTGTATCCAAGCAAGTAACATAAAGAGTTGATTGCAAGGTTTTTGATTAAAGAATACATGGGAAGTGGTGACTTAACATGGGCCGAGGTCAAATCAGAAGTTTCAATGATATGGACATGGGTGTTAACTTGGTGTTAGGGTATTTACAGTAATATTTGCTAAATGTGAAAATAAGATTTTGTACAATTTTTTTTACAGCGATTCAGCGAGAAGAAGAAAAAGTGAAACGATCCCTTAAAGAAGCTGCGAAAAAGGGAGACAAGGATGTGTGCATCATTCTTGCCAAAGAAGTAGTGCGAGCACGAAAGTCCATTGGCAAAATCTATTCGTCCAAAGCTCAGATCAATTCCGTCATCCTCAGCATGAAGAACCAATTAGGTGGGAATAGTGGTTTAAAAAAAAAGCTTTTGGTGGACCTATTGAATATTTGACTCAGATAAAAAATATCGAGCTTATGTCTACTTTGGTTTTTCATAGTTCTTACAAACCAAAAGTCCGTGTAAAATTCAGTTGGGAATTTTGGACTTAGCGAATTTTCGGTGGTAACTGTTACCTTCCTCTGGCCTCTCTCAACACTACTCAAGTTTACGAAATTAATCCATGATGGAAAACTTCAAAACTCCTAAAATTCGCCAAGTGCAAAATTCCCACCCGAATTTTACACGGACTTTTGGTTTGCGTTTCTGCTGATGTTTGACTCAATTTTGATTTTACCCAAACTCTGAAAATAGGATTGAGCCAAATGCCATATAATTGAAAGAGAATAAATCATGCAGATAAATTACCTTACATAGTATTGCACAAAGGTGATGTCTGTGTATCCCATCCATTTGTTAGGCGTCTCCTTGTGGTTAGCGCTCCAGATAATTAGTTCCACAGATGGTGGTACATAGCATAAAAAGTTCATCACAATCTTCAAAGGCAATTACATTCATTTTGACATGCATGTTTTACTTTTGGATCACTTTAAAACAATAACTAAACGCAAGAATTGCGGTAGGAATACGTTACATATCTCCTATACAACAATTTAATTATTGCATCACCAAAACACGTCATGGGATCCGCCATTGTTTCGCGCGGAACAACCGAAATTAATGCAGACAGATGGAGCTGTTCTGTTTCGACTAAAGCCCACTGAGATAGCTCTGGTGACTGTGAGTAGCTCAAGTGTCTGACAGCCTTAGCTGGCCAGTAATCTCGTGCTTCAAGCTTACCAGTTATTTAAAGAAAAAAAGGGGGGGATCGTAACATTGATTCTGGCATTGTTCATGGGTCATATGGCTTCTGTTATTGCGGCTGGCTGACGGACTCTTGTTTGATCTTGAAAACGCCGATGATGCTAGGCTTTGTCTACGGCATCAGTTCCCAAAGTTTTCCCACTATCGGCGTTTCTCTTCAGCCAAATCCTTTTGGCTTGGAAGGCTCCTTATGCATAAGGGTTTGATGGCAATCCGTCCTGGTTACTTGACATAGTTATTCACTCCTCTTACGATCGACCATGCCAATCGCCATATTGGCTTTTTCAGAAGATCAACAGCATCCTCTTTCTACTGGTCTCTATCAGTGATTGGATGTGTCTGTACGCCAATCCTGAAGTGTGATTTAACTTCCAACAGCTATTGGCTCGCTGTGTGAAGTACGCAATGCTTGAGAGCTTTCCGACAACGTTCGCGTGACAATGTGCAGGGAATGGCTACGCTTTAAGGTGCGGAGAACAATCTTGAAGACTCGTGTTGCCAATAGTGGCGTAACATACAGGTATGATATGTATGTAATGCGTACGGGCCCAGACCTCTAGCAGGGCCATCTGGTTTGCGGGCAGCCATCGCAAATATGCCTGTAAGAACATTCCAACTTAATGACGAGTATGATATGATGAATAAATAAACAAAAATCAAACATTACGACATTGGAAATATGTTTTATTTCCTAAATATAGGCATTATTTTCAAGATATCGTCCATATACCGTCTGCAGAGTCACATGGACGGTGTCAACCGAACAACTAATTTCATGATACGAGTTTTCAAAAAATTCCAAAAGAAAACTGAGAACTTAAAAAAAAATTGGTGAAATAAAAAAAATCTAAAAGCATGGCAGCTCTCAGATGTCATTCCCTAATAAGTATGCACTTAGTTATTTAGTGTATTTTTCTTGTTAATTATGTTACTATGTACCTTTTTATTGATTTCAGTTTTGAAAATTATTACATAAGCAAGCAACTGCTGCATACAAACATTATTTGTTTCATGGCAGATTTTGTAAACCCATAACTGATATTTAAAAAAAAAAATTGTAGTTCATCGATAAATTTTGATAAAATTTCCACCCACTAGATTTCATGAATATCGGTTTAGCTACTTTCATGTAGCGCAAGTCTCAATCAACACTTCGTGTTTGATAAAGAAAAAATTGTGGGGGGAGGACGCCAACCCAGAAGTTTTGCGTAGGGGCCTAGAACGCCACTGTTGCTAATTTCCCACTGTTTTTTTTTTAAACTTAAAATTGTACCCATGTACGGTCAGAGCCAAATAAGTAAATTCAACTAATAAGAAATGTTACCGCGATAAAACTTTTTAAAATTATCATAATAATCGATTATATCTCGATAAAACAAATTTTGAGGCTGGAATAACCGTTCTAATTTTGCTAATTAAAAAAAAAAACCTTAGCTGAAGCCTCAAGTGCAACCCTCAAGAATGTAAATTGTGTGGCACACGCCTTTTGACCGCGAAAATACACTTGCGGGCCATTAATAAGTTACATACCTTCACCTTTGCATCTGATGAATGTAAAATTCAGCTTCTTAAGACTCGTGCTACTGGACTCTACGGCATTTCAACATGTGTCGACTTCCGGAAAACAACCATGAACGAGCTTGCTGTCGTTTATCACGGTGCGATTAAGAGGGTTCAACACCTTCCTCGACACTGTCACAACCATCAAGCCTGCGGTGATGGCAAAATGTTTACGCTCGACCTTGCAGTGCTGATGAAGCAAACTGCCCTGTGGAGAACGATTATGGCCTCGACCAATCAGCTAGTGAAGACTTGTCGGAGTGGCCCCGAAAGCTGGGGCTTTGGCTTGGGAGGCACTGTTGCAAAAAGACTATTGTCGCTTGGTGGCTGGTGCGAAGTTCGAACACCAAGGGACCTAGCAATTTTGCGGCAACGTGCTCACGACCATGTTCAGGGCATGGCAGTCCTGCAAGATGCTTAGGATAGTCTGTGGTCCTAATTCTCTTTCCCTGAGCTGTAGTTGCCCTCAATGTTTCTTTTTATCAACTTTTTTGTTTTTATATCCTTTATATTGTACCTTGCGACGGAACATACAGAAATAAATAATTCCTCACCATGCAGAAAACATTTAGCAGTTGTCTCACCAAAATGTATAAAGTTCGTTCACTTTCATAACATCGAAATCAATACCTGAACACACTATTTAGCTAATTTTCGACAGCTATCAGTCGACTTTTTTAGGGTTTTCCGGACTATTTTCTACATTTTCAGTACTGTTTATGGGTGGCACGATAACCGATAATTCGATAATATCACGATAAACAATTTTGTCAATTATCGTATCGAATTATCGTGTAAACCCCGATGATTAAATTTCCATATCTCGGAAACCATAATAGCTAGAAACCAGCGGTTTGCGGCATTGCATGCGGAATTACAAGGGCTCTCCAACCAAGTGTAAAACACTGTTCCTAGCCACTTTAGCTGATTGGAGAGTCAAGTTAATGCAAACAATATTTAAGCATTACGTAGCAGCACAACTGCTAAATTTTTTCTACATGCTGAGAAAGCAATGGACAATGGTAAAAGTATTTTCATGTCTTCTGACCAAATGGCGAGTGCCACACAATTTACATTCGTGAAGGTTGCACTATAGGCTCCAGCCAAGGTTATTATGTTGGGAAAATGGCGCGAACCATTTTGGCGGTTCATGCCCAGACTGCAACGACGGTGAGGCACGACATTGTTGGGACACGTGGTGTGTGCGTTCCGCTCTCTTGGTAAACAAGATGTCGCCGTGTCAAGACGTGTGCTACGAGAACGTGTGTTTAGGCTAGTCTACTAGATAGGGAAGTTTTAGGTAGGGACCAAAACTGACTTCTAGCGATGGACTAATAACTCGCAGAAGCAACTAACTGTAATTGATCGGCTCATGGCCGTGTACAGCTTGTAACGAGACCACTGGAGTTGAAGATGTCTTGTGACCGCTGTTGGAAGACGGGACAACGATTTGAATTCAAGACCACTGGAATACTTTGCGAAGGTAAATAAATCTGCAAGTGCAGTCGAGATTTATCCTTTCAAAGGGTTATGGGCCCAGCACGCCTCGAAGGTGGAACATGCCAAGTCAATGTGGTTCAGGATTCCCATGTTGGTACGACTGCAAAATAGCAGAAACCAAAGCAAGCCCTAGAAGAAGGGGAAGTCGAAGCAGACCGGTAAACCGTTCATGGAAACAGTTAAGGAAAACCAGTGTCGACACGTACCATCCAAGCCAATAGTGGGGGAAGGTAAACAGTCAATAAGGAGGACTGATCCCACTACCAACACTTTCGTCAGGTACCGTGAGCATTTGGAAGCATTTGTACAAACTGCTATTAACTGTGGGAAGAGATTGGCTCGGGATAGTGAAACAAATTCAAGAATTTTGGGAAAAGTTTTGGAACTGGCGTTCAGAAGTCGTGGTATGGATACCACGCAACCGGTCATGGTGGACCATGAAGAGGTGCCAAGAAGTGAGAATGCCGTAACGCAGCCCGAGGATAATGTTCCTGTTCACCACAAAGCAAAGGTGGATGAAAGCCGCAACCAGAAAGTATCGGAAGATGAACGGGCCGCTTCACCTGCAGGGACGAGTAGAGCATCTAATCCAGAAGTTGCAGACGTGCAACAGGTTTCCGGAGGCGAAAAGGCAAAAGATGAACAAGTAATCGCCACTTCGAAGACGAGTGGTATGACGGGAAACCAGACAGACGCTGTAAGAGTACAACGTAGACCTCAGTTGTCACGTAGGTCGGTGAAGAGGCAAAGAAGAGGGCTGGCAAAAGCACAGTGAGCAGTGCAACAAGAAGCCAAGAGCGAAGGTGCAAAGAAGATTGCATCGCAGAACGAACCATCTCCAGGGTTGGCGAAAGACTTCGCAGAGAGATACAAACTTTTGACCATCGAGTGGGTCAAGGACGGAGACGGAAATCTGATGCCACATGTTGACCACAGTGGATACATGATGCGCTGGGCAAAGGCTTCTCCGGACAAGCAGAAGGAGATATCTCTGCAAGATAAGGAGCTTTTTGAAGAGATAAAGCTAATGAACAGGTCGACACGCAACTGTCCGGGACAAAGTCGAAAGACCTACAGAAGAATCTGTCTCAGAAGAGAGGCAGACCACTCACTAGGATGCGAGACCCCACTCGGGTTTTGCAGCCTGGACACGAGTGTGGGATTATGTTGGGAAAATGGCGTGAACCATTTTGGCGGTTCGTCCCCAGACTGCAACGACAGTGAGGCACGACATTGTTGGGACACCTGCTGTGTGTCGTACCGCTCTCTCGGTAAACAAGATGTCGCCGTGTCAAGACGAAGACGGGACAGCGATTTGAATTCAAAACCACTGGAATACTTTGCGAAGGTAAATAAATCTGCAAATGCAGTCGAGATTTATCCTTTCAATTTTTTAATTAACAAAATTTAAATGGTTAATCCAGCCTCAAAATTTGTTTTATCGGGATATTACCGATTATCACGATAATTAAAAAAAAATTTTCGGGATAAACATTTTTTGTATCGTCCCATCGCTAGTACTGTTGACATCATGCTGATTCGAATTCGTGCGGCTTTGAAGCCTCCCATATTTGTATGGCTGCGCCACTGATCTTGTCGCTAGGCCCCTTTCATTTTCAAAGCAGTTCCTTATTCACTAGATGCAATACTCTTGGATAGGCTGGGCCTTGGATGTTCATTAGCAGTTGTCATGATTAAATACTGTTTGCGTTAAACTAACTCTCCAATAAGCTAAAGTGGCTAGCAACAGTATTGCACGCTTGGTTGGAGAGCCCTTGTAATTCTGCACGCAACACCGCAAACCGCTTGTTTCTAGCTATTATGGTTTTTGAGATCTGACAATTTCAGCTTCACGGTTTGCACGTTAATTCGATAAATCAGAAAAAGTGCGATACGATAAATAATTGACGAAAATTTTTTATCGCGATATCGAATTATCGATTATCTTGCCACCCCTACAGTTGACAAACGCACGACTTTTATTACTCTATTTATAAAATGTTATGATTGATTCTTAATGTTTTCGAAGTGCTGGATCCGAATTCAAGGGGTACCACTTTTTTACCCTTGAGAAAAATTAAATAATCCAGGATTTTTATTATAGTGATTTTTGATTTCAAAGTAGGCAACATTTGTTTTAAAATTAAAAGTTAGTGTCTTTTTAACTTCAAAATGGATTTAGTTATTGACTTGTCGCTTGCATGGCTAGACATCTTGCAATACTAATGATTAAAATGGTGAATGGTACGTAGGAATGCCAAATTCATCTGATGTCAGCAAAGTTATGGTCATGCACCCATAGAAAATGGCAGGTAGCTCTGTAGCTTTGTGGTGATGAATGTGTTTGTTTGTTTTGTAGCCACTGTCCGCCTTGCTGGTAACCTACAGAAGAGCACAGAAGTTATGAAAAGCATGCAAAACCTTATCAAGGTCCCTGAAGTAGCACGGACCATGCAAGAACTTTCAAAGGAAATGATGAGAGTAAGTGAAGATGAATGAATAATTAATTTAAATTTAATCATAATAATAATGTTCAAATGCTACTTTTCTCGTTGTGTGCTTTGTAAAGTGTATGTATAAAGGTGTTCAAAAATTACTTGAATTATAATTATGAACTAATTACATGAAAAACACTAAATTTGCAAGGTTCAGAAGCCTATGAGCCTCATTCTTCTGGAAATCTTGCTTCTCGGCAATGCTCTGCACTTCTGTGCATTGTGGTTCTTTTTCCACGACGGCCATTGTAGGAATTATGTGTGCTTGATCCGTGCAAATGCTCCTGCTATGATGTTAATCAGTCGATTCTCGTGCATCTTTACGTTGTACATTTTCAAACCAAGCCTGATGTTTTTAACTTTCCTCAAAAATACTTCCTTTTAATTTCAAGCTTATTCCGTTTAAATACAGCCTTCTTCCCAATAAACAAGGAAAAGGTGCTTAGCTAGGCTCTCCATCATTGACCAACAATGTACCCCATCATTTATTTGTTTTGGGCGCGACTAGAACAGTTGTGTTTTCATCTTGCTCAAGATTAAGTTTAGGGCGAATTGTACTATGGATTGGATCCTGAAACTTTGGAGTGTAGCCATCGTAAGATGCCTGATTACAAACACTTAGTGTGTAGGCCATGTAGTATTTGCGATTTTAGACTGCGACCTTGCAAAAGCCGTTTATTACATTCAGAGAACGAAATTCATTAAATTGAAACAAGGACCAATGTTAAAAATGGCGCACTAAACGATCGACTTTGTTGTCTTCAGTTAAGCTACCTGGAAAAAGAATTCGATCTGGACTCTGCGTACTCTGGATCTGGACTCTGCGGACTCTGGACGCTGCGGCCAATTGCATCATTACATTCTGTCCGCCCACTTATGGCGGAGTTAGAGCTCAAAATAACATCTCAAGAAAAAATAACACAACCACCGCCACCGCCTGCCGGTGTTTTCATATACTCAAAATAAGATAGATTTAGATAGATCCGTTTCGATTGAAGTTTCCCAAGCTGTGAAAGACGCAATTGAACCATTAACTAAGTGTCTCAAGATGGTAGATAGTCCGCGTTGTTGAGACAGCTGATTGTCGTCGGGTGAATTATTGGCTTTGGGAGCTAGCGCACCAACTTCCTTTGGGCTCCCACATGTCATAAAATTCTTTGATTTTCTCGAAATGTCGTAAAATTGTCATAAATATCATAAAATATTAGAAATTTCGAGAAAAAGCTGTAAAATTAAAGTCACACTAAGAGGATGTACCTTGATTTTATATACTTTTTCCACCTAGCACAAACACACTTGTTAGGCACAATAAAATTTTCGCACACAGTTGTTAACCACAATAAAATTTAAATTTTAGATTAATTTTCGGAGATTAGTTCATCTTCTTCAGAATGTCAACGTGTCAGGAACGATCTGATGATAATTGAAAATCCTTTTTCGTCCTCGTGCGTAAATTGTAGTGATTCGTTCCATGAGTTTTTAGGGCTTTGAGCCATGGATGTCTTCCAAGACGCATCTGTTGTAATCTTCTGCTTCTAGAGGTACAGTATAAAATCAAGATATGTCGTCGAATTTCCGCTGTAATAGGCGTTTGCCAATTTTCCGACTAAGAGGACAAACTTTTACCACAAGTGGTTCATAAGAAAGTCAAAATTTCTAAAAACGTCTTGGTTCTGGTGAGGGCAAATACCCGCTGACGCAAATTTACGTTAGAAGGATAAAAGACACGAAAATTTGCTTGGTTATTAGGATCGTTCGAATTGTAAGGCTTAACACGAACTCAAGGATGTTGGGGAGGTTTTGGGGAACCCGCATAATAAATCAGGTTAATTTACGAAAGGGAGTTGAAAATCCGCTTGAAAAAGAATTAGAGAATTGTATTTACCTTGGCGGGCGGCCAGTCGTCCTTCCTGCATCGGTTGTCATGGACTAACAGTAGTATCAGAATATATTTGTAATCTGGACTGCATCGTTGAGATCGGTTGACCGGCCTAGTTTTCTTGTTCATGGGTGATTTTAGCTATCTCACCGTACCTTAACTGTACCTAGTTTTTAGTACCAAGCCCTTGGGGGTCGTAATTTGTATTTCCAATTGTATTTCCTCCTCGTTTTCTCGTACAGGCGTGCTCGCCTATTATGTAAGAGCTATTTAAGCAAAAGTTTGGTAGTAAAGTTTTTGGTAGTAAAGTTCACTTTTCGACGGCTGGACTTGACCAGCAAACTTCTCCTGCCTCGGACTGCTTTCTTGCCGGGGGGAATTGGTTGGAGCCAAATGTTAGGACTAGTTTAAGCCTACATAAGAAAAAGGGGAATGATTTAGGGTTAAGATTAAACGTAAAGGCAGTAGGCCTATTTTGCTTGGACTTAAAATTTTCGTTTAGATGGTTTAGTTTAAGAGTGCCTTGTCTTTGGGGTCAGCCTTTGTTTTCAGCCTGCCATCTTTCGCTGATGCTGTCTGTGGGTGCCAAAATGAACCTAATGCCTCCTTAGACTAAGGCGTTTTAAGGACAGGGGCCTTAGCGTCTGCGCCGTATTAGTTAGCAAAGTTCGAGCAACCCCAATGCGCAACCACTAGTGGCTGCATAGTTTTAGTCCCCATCCTACCCCTAACCTTTTAGTTCTGGGTGCAGTCTAATGGCATGTCTATCCCACTTTGCTATTTTCCGGACACCCGCCTCCCCCATTTTGTAATGTTTACAAGGTTTAAAGACTAACTTCTGTTGTTCAGATTTCTAAAAAAAAAGTCTTGGATACAAACAAGGTTTAAAAACCACATCTTTGAATGTTTTCAAGAATATGTGTTAAAGCAGCCTTTGCTTTCTTTAAAAATGTGACGCATTTGGTTGTAGAATATCATCCACAGGCAACGTGAGTAGTCACAAGTAACGCTTACTTTGGGTTGAGGGGATGAGTCAGATTATTTTGGACATGGGGGGGGGGGGGGGGCGGGGGTTCAGGATTCTTTTCCAGAACCTTGGAGAGTGTCATGCGTGCATGCAATATCTATCCTATCCTGGTATGTAGGATACCCAACAAAATTACCGTCATCATACAAAATCCGACAAATCACTTAATTTCTTGTACACTTTCATCTAAAAACACGCTTTGCATCAGACAATTTTACATTCTGATTAGACAATTTTACATTCCGGATAACAGACACTTTATTCCTTTTTGCTGCATGACTGTCATGAAAAATTCAAAGTCACATTTTCATTTTATCCAAAGGTACTGCCCCTCCTCCCCTCAACAACCAAGTGTGTTAGAAGCAAAAAAGCAGGTTCAAGATTTTTGCCAGGATCTTGGATCTTGGAGAGTGTCATGAAAAATTGTAGGCCACATTTTTACTTGGTCCAACCACCCACCTTCTTCCCACCTCCAACACCAAGTCACCAACCGTGTCAAAAAACAAAAAAAGTGGCTTAAAAATTGTGTTGAAGTTGTTTAATATTGAAAACAAGATGCCGATTTGTCATAAAATTGTCATACAATTTGGATCCATTTTGTCATAAAATTGAAACAAAATTTTAAATTTCTATTGCCGTTCGGAAATATACAATACCTGTGAATTTTTAGCATTCTTCCCCGAAGTATGCTTTACCCTAGAGGATCGAAAAGAAGACCGCGGCCAGCTCCGTAACCCTCACTGCACATGCGCACATGCACATGCGCCTCCATATAGACAATGACTCAGGTCGAGTGTCATCCATTTTCCTCTAGTGTGCGCTGCAAGCACATGCTCTTGAGCTTTCCCTACCTTTCTCTGGATCGGCCCTTCGGACCTATCGATTCCATTTTTCGTACCTAATTCTTCTTCCACTACCTTTTCAGATGATTCTTCATTTCACCTTTTGTATCCCGTTTTCTGATCGATCCTGTAAAACGGCGTTTGACTCGTCTCGTTTTCCGGCGCCCGTCGATCACAACCTCGATTTACGGCTGTTGCACGAAGCGGATTGAACAATGTCTCAATTCTCGTCACCAACCACCAACCCACTTGTACGACGACCGAACCAATCTCCGGTGGATCGTACAATCCGTGAACTCCGCCAAGCATTTTCTTTCGACGTCAAGTTTTATGCATCGCTGCACTAGACGGCTTCGCCCTTTATTACTCAAGTCGAAGACCTTCGATCTTGTTTCTTTCAATCCATCATTTCACTTTTTTGGATTGCCTACTACTCCGAGTCAGTCCGTCACGCCGCCTTTCTACCTCACCATGCGGCTGATTTTATCAACACACTTCCCCAAGAATGAAACAACACACGTAGGAAAGTGAATGAAAAAGATAATGAAGATCAAGCCATCTCGTCACGCCCCTCCAACTACGACAAATCGTCCAAGATCGCCAATCCGTCTTTCTCCAATCCATCTTTTCACATTTCTCGGATTGCCTCTGTCGTTCAAGCGGATTGCACCATGGCCCAATCCACCGGAACGCCGACCGGATGTGCTTCTTCCAAAAAGCCTCGCAATCCATGGTCTGCTGATCTTGAATATTGTTGCCAATCCTTCACGAAAACATTCACAATCCAACAAAGAAGAATAAGAAAACCTTCCTATCAATCGTCTTCTTCAAAATTTCACCGTTCCTCATCTGAACCTCCTCTCGACTTGACCTCTCACTCTCCCAAGAATCCGGACCGTCCATGTTCACGTATTTATGGATCGTGCGATCCGTGTTTTCATGAACGAGTCAACTAAAGCCCATTCAAACTTTACGTCAACACACTAGCTGCTCTCACACGCAGGATTAAACACGAACACGTCTGCATCATCCCACTAAAACCCCACTCGCCTAGTGAATTTTTCTCCAATCAATCCGAAGCAAAAAAAGAATCAACGCCACCACCCAACACATTCCATTACTATTCAAGCCACTGATCTCAATTCGTCAACCTTCAACCGGTGTCAGCCTCAACGGCTGTCAAACGCCGACTGGATGGCATTGCACCAGTTTACAAATAACAACACTTTGAGGCAATCCATCAAGCAAGTTCATTGCGTCTCATTGCAGTTTCAACTCCACATTTCAACCACTGATCTTGATGCTGCATCTACAACAGTTAATTCAGCTCTCAACAACCACTCTCGTCATCCTGCAACTATGGAACTTTTAGACGAACGACCAATTCGCATGCCTGACATTTCAACAATGTGAACCATGTGCGAAATCTCACACGCGAACGTGCAAAGCAAATTTTTCTTCATCACAAGCCGCGTCTCAATCCCAAAACCATCTTATGCAAAAAAAAAAACATCATCATAACGGAGGAACCCACAATCAGTTTCACTCCTTTTCTTTCCACGGACCTCAACGGCTGTGAAACGCCGACTGGATGGCATTGTACCAGTTTACAATTAACAACACATTGGGACAATCCATCAAACAAGTTCAGTACATCTCATTGCAGTTTCAAACCCATATTTCAACCACTGATCTTGATTCTGCACCCACAACAATCAAATCAACTTTTAACAACTACTCTCGTCATTCTGCAGCTGCGGAACTTTTAGACGAACAACAAATTTGCATGCCCGACACTTCAACAGTGCGAACCATCTGTGGGATTTGACACGTGAACGTCCGAAGCAAACTTTTCTTCATAACGAACCGGATCCCGATCCCAAAACCATTTTAATCAAAAAAAAAAAATAATAATAATAAAACAACAAACATCAAGGAGGAACCTATAATCCGTTTCACCCCTTTTCTTTTTACATGGTCCCCAACAGGCGTCAGCCTCAATGTCTACCAACGCCGACTAGTTCGCATCACACCGACAAACGACTAACAACACTCCGGGGCAACCCTTAAGCAAGCTTCATGCTTCTTATTACAGTTCCGAATTTTCCCACATGGTGCGCTATCTCCCTACCCCACAATTCCCTTGACGGACGAAAAGTGGGAAAACTCATCCACCATTTTTTACGTGACATGTTGTTATGGGTACACTGGGAGAATAAACAGCTAATTATGCAAATTAAATCATTAATTATACAGAGGTGCATATGTAGATATAATATACGAAGAATTGTCATTAGGAATAATTATTCTGTAGTTATGCTAACGTATGGGACTTAATTTATGCTTTACAAATATGTCTACATTATCATGTTGTGTTAATTAGGTGATGAGTTATTAATTTTTGAAGTATTAAGATTGAAACCTTTATTTTGTGAAAGTCTAGCAGACCAGTCCTGTCTTTCTCTCTTACTTTCACTTGGGCTGGAATTGGGTCCAAGGCCATTGGAATGAATAGCAAGAGGCAGGGGGGAGTAGAGCTCTTTTCTTTTCCCTTTAATTTATACCGAGGGGGGAGACTCAGATGGAGGCAGGCATTCCAGAGAGAACATTCTGGACCTTTAATTTGTCATTGAAGTAACCTTACCTGCAATGGTAGCCATGACGTCGTCAACAGCCAATCAGAGCTCAGCTGAGTTTTGGGACTTGCAGTTTGTTGCACCATACCGTTCTTCAGAGAGAAGCTTGGTTCCTTTCTTTTTGGCAGCATCAGAAGTTTGCTCTATAACCCAGGGTTGCTTTGTCTAACCTAACCTCAACCCATCAGCAGCAGTGGAGCCGAACTAGTAGATGAGTGTGTGTGACCGCTCAAGCCTATCTGCATGAACCTGAGCTAAGTAACATTATCCTTAATTTCACCCCATAATATCCTCTGGTCTGCTAAGCCATATGAAAGTCTATTTTAAACTGATGATCGTTGATTATTAACATAGTATATTGAATATTGATGGTTAAATAAGAGCATGTGTTAATAAGCATTACTAATAGAAGTGTTTATTCTAATTACCGTGTAGAAATACTGAAATCTGGTTTATTTTAATATCTGTAAAGGGAAGAGATCGGCGCTACCTTTGAAGTATGTTCTAATGTGATATAAGTATAATAAACCAGGAGTTGATTTGAAACTATAAAGCTGACTTGGTGTTAATTGCATGCTCTTATTTCATCGTTCTTAATTAAGTTACACTCTCCAAGGATTGTCCTTTAGGGACCGGACCAAGGACATATCATTGGAACAAAGCTTCTCCAAAGTGTACCTACATGCCCACCCTGGAAAACCCTTGTTCCAACAACAATCCTCAAAAACTAAAATAAATTGTATGTGTTTAACTGTCTCCCATAACGTGAAATCAAACTCGTAGTGTGCTTCAACCGCAACAACCTCACTTCACTCTCTGCTTACTTGGACACCCGTTAAACAAACCTCAAAATTCCACCCATCAATGTGCATCATCATCTTTCTTTAACTAAGAAGAAATCTACCTCACGACTCCAAATCAGGTAATCGACCCTAACCCTCACCACCCCAAGGTCTCTTCAATCCTGTTCACCTTTTTCCGAACCACCGCCCAACCTTCAATTCTTACTTCCCGGTTCTGCCACGGGGTGAACAACCTTCAACGATCAACCAGCTCGTAACCCTAGGGTGTCCAGTCAGGCGGTGCCCGCCACCTGCGTTGATGAGGTCTGAGTGAACGCTAAAAATTCACAGGTATTGTGTATTTCCGAACGGCAATAGAAAGAGTATTTTGCCGGCCTTCCAGCCAGGCCGGCTGAAAATTGTTTCTATCGCCTAATAGGAAATATACAATACCTTCACCCACCCTACTTCCCCTCTTGAGTCACCACCTGACAATTCAAGAGGAAATGGATGACAATCAACCCGAGTCATTGTCTATATGGAGGCACTGCACACACACGCGCATGCGCAGTGAGGGTTACGGAGCTGGCCGCCGGTCTTCTTTTCGATCCTCTAGGGTAAAGCATACTTCGGGGAAGAATGCTAAAAATTCACAGGTATTGTATATTTCCTATTAGGCAATAGAAACAGTTTTCAGCCGGGCTGGCAAAATACTCTTTTTGGCGTGGGAACCCTGCTTCCTATCCTATTGGACTTAGAACCGTGTTGGGGTGCATGGTGGACACAGCTAAACAAGGCAAAACACAATTTTGACCAAAGTAAGATATAATTTTGCGGAGAATGCGATAACTTATGATACGAAATAACTCTAATATTGCGTCTCCGTCTAATAGTAACGGATTTGGTGTGGGTGTATAATGTGGTTACATGATGGCAGACTTGTTGACTCCGTGATGTGTTCAACTACTGGATGGTATTTTGCCAAATCCCCGGAATTCTGAACGACGACTTGTCCGACTTCTGATCAGGTGATCGTCATCTACGAGACGAAGCTTACCGGAAATTGTTTTCACAATTTTTTGTTTTTAGTTCGTTAAATCATGTTTTTCATTACAATGTGTTTCGTTGTAGCGAGCTTTGACTGTGCTTTGATTTTGTTGGTTACCTTTACAGTTACGGGTGTGCGAGGATAACATTTTTAATTCAAGTAGAGCCGAGTTTGCAACAGAACGGTCGAGTATTGAGCCGAGTTTTGAGTATTTGGTGAGCATAGTTTGCAAGTTTCTTATTAATTTGTTAATTGACTTTTGTGGGTTGTGTACAAATAATTTGCACCACTGAAAAGCTCTCGTCGAGAAGATGAATTTTGTATATTGAAATGTCAAACTCGGTCAGAAATTGGCGAAGTTATTACATTTTCACCAGATTCGAATATGGATGGTTGCAACGAGTCAAGTTTTAGTGCAAGTTGCATACTCTGCTCTGCTCGAATTTTGCGAATATCACACATCCCTATTTGCAGTTTGTGGTTGCAGTACTGTCTGTAAAAAAAATCACCAATAGCGTGAATCACCAACTAATTTCTTTACACAGTCCTGTAATTGCTTTACACTTTACTGCATTAGGCCGGCATTATTGAAGAAATGTTAGATGACACAATGTCTGCAATGGAAGATGAAGATGAATTGGAGGAGGAAGCACAGGGAGAGGTGGACAAAATTCTATGGGAAGTCACAGCAGGTATGTACAGCTAGAGTTAGTGTGGCTTATACTGTTGGAATCATGTGATCAAATTGCGAGTTGGGTATTTCGAAGTAAGAATTAAAGACTTTTTTTAAGCGAGAAATAAGGAGACCTGCAATCATTTTGGAACAACTAACGTCACGTTTTATTAACGCGCAAGCACTTCTAGTTGTCGATCGATAAACTCGGAAACAAGATGGAGCAAAACTCTCTCCTACAAAAATGCACGATTACAGGTATGCTATCAAGTTTATATGCAACAGCTCTATACAAAATATTGAATGGGGGGGGGGGGGGGAGGTAACACAAACACAATAACGTTCGTATAATGTCTACAAATTGTCTGTTAGCAACACTTTTTCTTATTGGGCTTCCCAATTTTCTTCATTTTTGCACTACAACAGTCCATTTTAAAGTTCACGAGACCCATGGCGCTAAAGTGTCTACTGCCATTTCTCTTCAGTAGCACCTGGTGAGCACATCAGCCACATTTTCACTTGTGGGGATGTTCAAAAGTACCGTAAGCACATTCGTTGTCACTAAGACTCGGACAAAAAATGCCACTTCAAGTCAATGTGTTTGCTTCTTTCAGAGGTCTTGTTTTTGGCTTAACAGATTGCTCTTTCGTTGAAGAAATCACGGAAAACACGCTTATTTTCACAAGTTCAAGATATCACACCACATATCTTCGCAAATTTTCGACGATCTGCGTTCCTGGAGATGGAAATTCACAGGCGATCGTCTTCTTCAGGCCAGTCAACTTGAACTCAAAACATCGTACACCAACCGTTCGTCTGCTAGGAAATTTAAAGCGTGAGCGTGGCCTCCGGTAGTTGTTGGGTTGGCCTCCCACTTTCGTCTCAGCAACACATTGAGTTCGCCACGCATTAGGTAGCTAATTCCAGGGTTTGAGGGTCCCTGGATATTCATCAGCACAGCCTTCTCTCGGTTGTGGTGTTGAATAGCCAGGGATTCAAGGCTTCTTAGATGAATATCACTTCTAGAATTGGTGATTAGAAGCGTTTTCGTTTCTTTCCAATTTATCTTGTGTTGCGTCTCCATGTGGTGGACTGCGATGCTGTTTGTTCGTACTTTATTCCTAGTATCGGCCATGTGCTGTTTGACTCTGTTTCGAACTCTTTTTCTTGTTTCACCCACATAGACAGCATCACAGTCCCCACATGGGACGCGGTACACCCCTTCGTTAGTATTTTGTATGCTCTTCAGGATGAATTCGTCAGCTTCTTGCTCCTCAGCTTTTTTCCTTCCACTAGTTTCCACTTTCTTCCTCTGTTTTTCCAAGATTTCCTTGAGGCCCGTACTGTTTTTGACGTAGGAGTCGAACCCATTTTTCTTTAGCAATCTTTGCACTTCATCAGTACTACCCTGAATGTAGGTTAGAGCAATTCTTGGCTTTTGTTCTTCTTTCCTTTTGTCTTCCTCACTCCTATTTTTGCTGGCCCCATCTTTTTTTTTCTTCTTCTTCTCCCTTCTTTCTCTGTCCATTCTTACCGATTTTCTTATCATTCTGTTCAGGCTTCCTGGTGGGTATCCTAAATTTATGAATCTTCCTTTCGCCAGTTCTAGGTGGTATTTTGCTGTTCCGTGATCCATAGTATTCCGCATCACTCTATCAAACTCGTTCTGTGCTATTGCTTTCAGTTGTACCGGAGGGTGTCCCGATTTGTAGGGGATTCCTCTTCCCGATGTTGCTGGTTTTTGATATGGTTGGTACCAAATCTTTCCATCTTTTTTCCTCTCCAGCATCACGTCCAAAAACGGTAACCTGCCTTCTTTTTCTTCCTCATACGTGAGTTTAATCTCCTCTACCCAAGCATTCAGAACTCGTTGCACGTTATCAGACTGTCCCTTCTTAAGTATGGTCAAGGCATCATCCACGAATCTCCTCCATAACTTTAAATCTGGAAAAGACTCCATGACGAACCGGTCGAGGTGCTGTAATACTATTTCTGCTATCACTGGTGAGCTTGAGTACCCCATGGGGGCTCCTTTCACTTGCCAAAATGTCTCACCTTCATACTCACCATAAATGTGGGAAAGGAGTGCTTTAATAGTGCTCGGTCCTTTTTGTACTCCGTTCTATCAATCTTTAACTTCCTGGCAGAGAGGTCAAACATACGCAATATTGATTTATGTGTGAGGCTTGGGAAGAGCTTCTCAACGTCAAAAGCCGCAAGGACCTCGTCTTTTTCGATTTTTACATCTTCTAGCTCATCCAAAAGATCGGACGTTTTCAAAACACGACATGGAGAGGCTACATACTTTTTCAATCTCTCTCTCAACAACCAGTCCAGTTTTTGGCTCGGCCCTCCTTTTGCTGATGTTATGAGCCTTAGGGGCTTGCCTTCTTTGTGTAACTTCACCTGCGCGAATACATCTGGCAGCTTTTGTGGGAGTCTTGGTAGTAGTTCTTCTTTTTCCTCCTTCGTTAGGTAACCTTCTTCCACTAGCTGAGTCAAACTGAATGTCACATCTCTCGTGGGCCGATTTCCCAGTGCTTTTTCCGTTCTTTCGTACATTCCAGATGTTTCAATGTCAGAGATCACTTGATCGTCATGTTTCTTTCTGTCCACCACTACTGTTACATTAGCTTTACCCGCCCTCAGAATCTTGATGTCGGTCCAAGTAACAGGCCCCAGATTGGATTCTTAATGTGTGCATGGTAGGTGTTTCCTGGATTATGTATTGCTGCATACTTATAGCATTTTCCCTTCCCGTAGGAGCACTTGGCAAAGCTCCAGCAGCCGGTTCCGATTCCTTATCTACTCCCGGTACGTCAAAAGTATTGGAAGAACCAGACGAAGAAGAGGAGGATGAAGAAGACGTACAGCAAATGCAAGCAAGACTGCAGTCATTGCGTAGCTAGTAGCACACAGTTCACTGGCTGACAAAGTACTTGGTGTGTACAGGTGCTTTGCAATTGTATAGTGTACTCCTCTTTTCTTGTACAAATTTTTTAACGTGTCACCTATCGGTAATTATGCTATAATTTTTGTTATACATACTTAAATGTAAAATTATGAAGCAATCATTGTAAAAAAACATGTTGATGAAGTATCCTCCGGAGTTTTTCCATGCAAATTCAACGGCTTTATGTGATAACACAGCCATTGCGAGTTAGTGTAAAATGCATAATTTATTTTTATTATGAAAGCAAATTGAATTGATGTAATGTGGACAAATATCCTACATTTTAATACATAAATAAAAGATTGAACCACATTACAGATAAGAATTTTTTTGTACGTACCGTATACTAATGGGTTTCTTTATGAGCAAGTGTTTCGCCAACAAACAATTGCTGATTTACTAATCATGTATTTTATCATACCAGTTAATGATGAATTGTGTGCTGCACCAACATGAATCCATTATTGAAAACAAAATACGTAATTAAAAAAAAACAAAAAACACTGGAACAGTTTTTCGTTTCGAGGCACACAAATTGTCTGTCGCTGTTTGTGGGCTAATATTTTCAACAGATAATTTACACAAATAATTGAATAAGTGTCCAACGACGTTTGTTTTCAGCAGGGTCCCTGGGTTAGATTTTCTTACGAATTTATATCGGGTGGCCGGTGCTCGATGTTTACATTTTGTTTTGTGCAACACTGATCTTTCCAAGAAGGTTCAGTGGGAAGGTTGAGCTTGGGAGTTCTCCACTTTGTGTTCTACTGGTGATGTAAGGATGGGTGGATGATATGATATCCTTGATATCAGTGCAGCGCAAAATTTAACATCGTACACCAGCAGCCTGATGCAAATTCTGAAGAAAAACCCAGGTGGCCTGATGAAGACAGAGTTCGTTCAACAATTATTCCATCATTCGTGTACATTATCTGTCGAAAATATTAGCCATACAACGAAAAACTGTTCTTTTTTTTTTGAAATTGCGTATTTTCTCCTCAATAATGAATATCAGTTTTCAAAGTAAAAATCTGTGTGGTATTGTATCACCAACATGAATTAAATCTCTCGGTATAAATGATATGTTTTATCACCTTTCAGTGCCCCTTGTCTCTGCCAAAGACTCCAAGCTAATCTTGTTATTAGGACTGCAAAAATTGAATTTTTTGATTTGATTTTGATTTTTTTATGCTGTTAAAATCTAACCGAATCCATGCAAGTCAAAATTGAAACTTTTGAGTTTGTAAAATTATTTCTATAATAAATATATTAAGTTAAAAATAAAAATTAGTATCAAATAAAACATTAACTTCAGTCCAAAAGAATATAAAAAAAGTAACTGTAGACCATTTTAAACATGAATGCTCGGTTACTCATGTATGGTATGGTAAATTAGCTACTCCTGGCTTCACTTCCTGTGCAACTTTCCGTTTGAACCACAGGAGGACTGATGATGTTATTATGGTCGTGTTTAGTTGGGCAAACAATGAAATCTAGGTTGAAGATGAGGAAATGAAGTTGTGACCATCACACATTTTCTGTGTCATCCTTCTATTGGTGGCTATCTATCTCAAACTTCATGTATAGGAATGGACCGAGATCATGGATGACGCCTGGACCATGTCGGTTATCTCACTCGGCCACAAAACAAAGTTCTCCAATAAATTTGGCTACTTAAAGCAGGCCAACAGCCACCAAATAAAGTCCATGTTAACAATTTTGAGCTAGAGTAATTACTGTAAATCCCTGCAAATAAGCCGGGGGCTTGTACGCAAGACAATTTTTTTTTGTGGGGGTGTAGAGAACAATTCGAATAACCCATTTTATGCCTATTTCCTACCAACAATATGACCATTCATTAAATTGTCTAACATATTTAAACTGTGTAATTATTTTTTAATCACAGTGGTACTCATAATCTATATAATAATTCTGGATGATGGGCGAAAGGAACGCGCGGCTAAATTAGAAAAAGCCATAGCAATCGCTTTAATAATTACTTTTTATTCTTTGTGTACGTGTAATTATGTCTTTGCTACGTGTTTCAGCTAATCTCGTACACAGTAGTTTTAAATCAAACTAAGCTGCGTTCCTACTGGCAGAAGGAACGAAGGTAGTGCGCTACCCTTGTTTGCCAATCCCATGATGCAACCCTTGCTCATCCATCCTAAGAATGACTGGAAGAGTTCTATAAAAGCTGTTACTATTGCCCCTTTATTACTCTGGGCGTCGGACGTACCTGTTGGCGACCTGATGAACTGGTTGACTGCACTTGGCAGATAGAAACTAGGATTTTGTTGTGCATGTCATCCTTCATAGCCAACCTCTCACTTTAGGTTCAGTCCGCTGTGAACAATCGACACTTCACTACGTACTACGGTAGGTTAGTTTGCTTTGCCTCCATTTCAAGCTGAGCACCTCTGGTGCCGTTGTCTAGGAACGCTTGTAAGCTAGTTTGCACCACATCTGTAAGTCCAGCAGCCTAAGAACAGCAACAGGAGCACCTGTCAAGATGAACGTGGACCACTTCAAGGATGAGCCGTACTTTCATGGGTCTTCCCGCGGCTGGGAGTATGGAAAGTGAAGAGGCTCCCAGCGCCAAGGTAGCAGAACTGCAAAACAAAGAAGAAAAAAACCTCTTCGTGGCCAAGGCAACAGAACTGCAAAAAGAAAACAAAACCTCTTCGCATAAAGAAAGGGAAGAATGGAAAATATTGGCTTGCAAGACTCCGGTTCAACTAAGAAGTTGTCTCACTTTGGTTCATAGCCACTTGCAACAATACACAGAAGCTTAGAGCAAGGTTGCAAACGACCTGTGGTTCTTGTCCATACCCGAACTTTGCAGATTCTACTCCATGGAACTTTGCCTTTGATCCGAACCAGCAACTTATTTTAGGAGTGGAAGTCCTTGTCAAGAAAGGCACAGTAGAGATTTACCAGGACTGGTCGAAGCCATGTTCTACAGCCCCATTTTTCTTGTCCAGAAGAAAACTGGAGGAAATTGTATAATTTACAATTAGAAGTTTCTGAATAAGTTTATCAGCAATGCAAGCTTCAAGGTGGAGACCCTCAACTCCATCCAAAACTCGGTCCAACCCAGGGAATTTACGTTGTCCTGAGGATGCGTAACTCACCCCGAATGTGTTCAACCTCTTTAGAATTATCCTCAGTGGCAAATCATTCGGACTGACCACGGATACTAGGATCGTCACCTCGATCGCCAAACCGATTCTTGTGATGCATTCCAGAGGCATCAGAGCACACGCCTATCTAGACGACTAGCTTCTCCGGAACAAAGACTCAAGCAGATCCGTGCAGACCTTCAGACCACAGTTGACCTGTTCAAGCTGGCTACAGAATCAGCTTGAAGTCCCGACTTAAGCCCATGAGATCTTTCATCTTCCTTGAACCTGGAGGGCTTCACTACCTGCCATAGCCGAAGAGGATATTCTCCATCAAGGAAGGAGAAATTGATCTGCTGGGACATCAGAGCGATGTGGTCCCTCTCCAAGGTCATCAGCCTCCTGTATGCTGCTGTAAACCTCATTCCCTACAGCAACTAGACAGTGCCCCCTCCCCCACCCCTTCCTGCATTGGTATACGAAGGAGCGACCCAATTCGTATTAAGACAGGATCAGGATGTCTGAATTTTCCCACATCAGAAGCCCTGTGATGATGTGACCACAAGCACACTGCTTCAGGAGTCTCCATCAGAAAAGAGGAACCCTACAAGATCCTCATCACGGATGCCTTGACCATTGGATGGGTTGCCCGCACCAACAAGCTCAACAGAGCACTCGTTACGTCATACCATTAACGTGACAATACGTGGCTAATTGATTGGACCAGGCTAGGCTAATAGATTACCAAGGGTACATGGAGGTAGGAGCATTTCACTACATCGACATAGTGTTAAGTCGATGTAAGATAAAAGCGTTCTAAAGTTACTGCGACGTGGGTACATGGACCTTGGGTTTAGGCGCAACGTGGTTACATGGTAGATGTGGAAGAGCAGCTAGCACGATCGCGAAGCGGCGTAGCTAGACGTAGCACATGCGCACATTGCTTTGAACGCGTCACATCCTGTAAATTTAATGTGTGCTTATACAAAATAAATAAGGTTTGAATTCGACTGCTCCGATTGGCTATTGCGGGGCGGGGAGGAGGGAGGGGGGAGACTGGCTGCAAACAAAAAGTTAATGGGTGCGCTATACCATCTAACATCAATATGGCGTCCTATATAATTTATTAACTCAATGATATGACTATCATGTGCCATCTATAGAAACATTAAGAATAAGATTTGTCGGGGAAAAAATAGCTAACAAGTAATCGACTTTTCTTTACTGGTGCCTCTTTCCTCCCCACCCCCATCCAATGTTTCATAATTTAATTTTCAGTAATTTAATCGATGCTCAATCATGTTACATGGCCTTCACTAAATTGAAACGTAATAACACGTTTTTCGAACAGGACAAAAAACAACTT